>JAXRKP010000186.1:279224-281724 GCA_037039925.1 Doris montereyensis
GTAGTAGTAGTAGTAGTAGTAGTAGTAGAAGTACGTAGTAGTAGTAGTAGTAGTAGTAGTAGGAATTAGTAGTAAATGGTAGTAAGTAGTAGTAACAGCAGCAGCAGCAGTTTAAGCAGTAGTAGTAGTAGTAGTAGTAGTAGTAGTAGTAGTAGTAGTAGTAGTACATGTAGTAGCAATTAGTAGCAAGTAGTAGTGGCAGTAGGAACAAAGACACGGGCTTTGGTCACATTTGGGCTTCAATGGAAATCATGAATGTGTGTTGACGTCGTAAGTAAGATAGATAATGATGACGTTATTCTTGCAATGTTTTAATTACAGTTTCAGTATCATACTACAGTACAGTCTGATGCTTCGAAGACAGCAGTTACAAAATGATGCAAAATTTGCTTTTCTTCTTGGGTGATGTCCATGCCTGGTTTGGAGGGGTGGGGCATCAGGCTTGTCGTCAGCATTGAGGGCGGGGGCATGCCATGCAGGTCCTGTCTTATTGTCAGGCCCAAGGCAAAGATCTGGGGGCGGCGTGTCGTGGTTACCCTCGTCTGGAAGCTGTTCAATGCTGATAGGTTTGGAAAAGCGATCGGGTTGACGAACGTGCCTCTGGTTCGTGTACTCTGTGGGAAGAACGTTCATAGATTGGCATCAGTCTATTGCACTGCTAGGATTTAGGACGAATATGCGTAGATTATAGTAATTGATTAATTGTGAGGCTCAGATACATGGTACGTACAATATTAAATAGCGATGCAACGATTCTTCTTCTTCTTCTTCTTTTCTTCTTCCTCTCCTTTTTCTTCTTCTTCTTCTTCTTTTTCTTCTTCTTCTTCTTCTTCTTCTTCTTCTTCTTCTTCTTCTTCTTCTTCTTCTTCTTCTTCTTCTTCTTCTTCTTCTTCTTCTTCTTCTTCTTCTTCTTCCTTCTTTCTTCTTCTTCTTCTCCTTCCTCCTCCTCCTCCTCCCCTCCTCCTCAGAGAGAGAGAGAGAGAGAGAGAGAAAGAGAGAGAGAGAGAGGGAGGAGGAGGGAGAGGAGAGGGAGGAGAGAGGGAGAGAGAAGAAAGAGAGACAGAGAAAGAGAGAGGGGGGGTTCATCGTCATCATCATCCTCATCATTATCATCATTATCCCCATCATCACCATCACCATCACCATCACCATCCATAGCATCACCATCGTCATCATCATCGTTATCCCTCCTTCCCTGTTTGTGAGTATCGGCCACCATCTAGATCCCTCCAGTTTCCTCTTTCCTGGGCTTTCGTTGTCTCCACCTCTGCCCACGACGGTGTCCCATCTTTTTCAAGCCTATAGAATATCTAGGCCCATATCTCTTCTCCATGTGGATCTTGGTCTACCCCGTGTTCGTTTTCTTAGTGGGTTCCTTGTTTAGACATTGTCTTACTACATTATTTGCTGGCTTCTTCATAATCTGCCGTCCATCTCCTTATTCTACTTCTTCATAATGAGCCCAGTCCATCTCCTTATTCTACTTCTTCATAATGAGCCCAGTCCATCTCCTTATTCTACTTCTTCAATAATGTGCCCAGTCCATCTCCTTATTCTACTTCTTCATAATGTGCCCAGTCCATCTCCTTATTCTACTTCTTCATAATGTGCCCAGTCCATCTCCTTATTCTATTCATAATGTGCCCAGTCTTCTTATTCTAATGTGCCCAGTCCATCTCCTTATTCTACTTCTTCATAATGTGCCCAGTCCATAACTTCTTCATAATGTGCCCAGTCCATCTCCTTATTCTACTTCTTCATAATGTGCCGAGTCCATCTCCTTATTCTACTTCTTCATAATGTGTCATCTCCTTATTCTACTTATTCGTAATGTGCCCAGTCCATCTCCTTATTCTACTTCTTCATAATGTGCCCAGTCCATCTCCTTATTCTACTTCTTCATAATGTACCCAGTCCATCTCCTTATTCTACTTCTTCATAATGTGCCCAGTCCATCTCCTTATTCTATTTCTTCGATAATGTGCCCAGTCCATCTCCTTATTCTACTTCTTCATAATGTGCCAAGTCCATTTCCTTATTCTACTTCTAAGTAATGTGCCCAGTCCATCTCCTTATTCTACTTCTTCATAATGTGCCCAGTCCATCTCCTTATTCTACTTCTTCATAATGTGCCCAGTCCATCTCTTATTCTGCTTCTTCTTGCTTTGGTTTCAAGCTGTATCATGTGCTGTTGGTTTGTTTTTCTTCAGAGGTCTTCATTTCTTATTGTGTCTGGCCAACGGATCTAAGTCTGAAAAGAATCTTTCTTAGGTAGTTGGTGACAAATGACTGCAATTTTATTATTGGTCGTCTCTTTCGCTAGTTTCCAAGTTTCCGATCCGTATAGAAGGATGGTATCTAGTTTTCTCTTTCTTTCGTTCTTCACCCATCGAGATGAAAGATAGGAAAATCTAATCAAAGCAATGCCAGAGTGAAGAGCTGTGTTTGTTTCGATACACATTCGTGAAAAACAAAAACAAGAAGAAAAGAACCCCAAAGC
>JAXRKP010000186.1:289224-291724 GCA_037039925.1 Doris montereyensis
GGAATATGTTTGGAAGACTAACGACACATCGATACAGTTGAAGTACGTGTAGGCAGCACACATTTAAAGCGTAATGAAAACCTGCAATATGACGATAGAGCGTACAGCTGAATGGCAGCTCGCTGATTAAGTACACATTATTACACATTTCAAAAACTTACAGCACAGCACGTCACAATATACGGACTAGGGTTTCGCTCAGAGGTCCCGGGAACAAGCCGACGTCTGTAATGGTGGCAGAGCCTACATAGGAAAACATATCAATTTAAATGGTTTTCATTGGTCATTCAAACTTAAAGAATAGCCCTCAACAAATGCTTTCTAAACCACAACGTTCTTCATGCCTGGGTAACAACTTCGTTATATCGAAACGATTGAGGGAAAAGAAAGGCACAAGGATGCCCTGACATTTGTCTTTCTTTTCTTTTTTCTTTTCTTTTCTTCTTTTTATATCTTGAAGGTTTTAACATTAGTTTATTGTTTATATTTATCATTTTTCTTTCTTCTAGACAGTCTTTGCAATAACCTTTGTCTACAGCTAGAACGATGATTCGTGGACAGTGAATAGTTCATATAATGTGCTTGCAATCATGGAGACAGTTGCTGGTAAATGAAATGTTTTGTGATCAGAATAATTTCTCTTCTTTTATTGCTCATCAAACAACCAAACAGCTCTATATTCACGGTTTTGACTCGGATACAAAATGAATACCTTACTACAGTCAGAGCAGGGTGTTCACAGAATGTTATGATTTTTATGATGAAATAAACTAGCAGCCTACCGAATGCTCTCTAATGTATTTACTTGGGATTTAGTTTAAACGAGCATGACCGTAGACTGATGATTATGATTATTCTTTTACCACATTCTTTTAATTCAACGATGAACTACACAATAGATTACCGGGTGCAGGGTGATATCAAATACCGTTACAGTATTCGATACTTGGATGACTTTTTATTGCATGTCTAATGAACAGAAAAGAAGGAATGAGTTTCGTGGATCGCAAGCTAACAATACTTTTTCAATCAATTAAAATACTGATTTGACCCACGAGTTCATTCGTTATGAACCTAAAGCAGGCTATTTGAAATCTACCTGTGAAATATGGCGGTTGTGGATGCAGTAGCTCATGAGATTATAGCGGTCAAAGTTTGAGATGTACAGTTTTATATGTATAAATATGATTTGTCAGCGTATAAAGAGTGTCAATCAGCGTGGGCTGCTGCTTGCAAGAGAATTTAGAGTTGAATGACGTTTCTAAAACAGTGCTTTATACTAGTGGCACCAAAGATCGAGTAGTTAGATTTCCAGTCTTCAGGATTGTAAGATCGTGGGTTCGAATCAGGTAATACTAGCTTCAACGTTGCATTCCTTGGGAAAGAGACTTAACACTCATTTTTTTTCCTTTCGACTCAGGTGTAAATAGATATCAGCCTCAGTTGGAGAGTAAAATCTGCGGCAGATTAACGTCCTGTCCAGGATACGATGTATCACCACACAATCAACTTAACGCTTTAGAAATCCGGCTAAGTTACGACTACTATGGGTTATGCTAGTATTGTGAAAATAAATAGACTTTTATACCTGTATTTGAGTCTCCACTGATCATAGGCGATGATAGAACCACCTGGCCGCCTGACGTCACAGTAGTTGTCCCACTGCTGCCACCAAAATAAAAGACATTGTTGTTATTGAATACAGAATCATCGTCGGATCCCGCCACAGTGCCTGGAAACGAGAATAAGGAAGCAATAAAAGCGTCAAAGAGTGCGAAGAATAGGAGACATACCTAAGCTAGAAACTACTCACACATTATACATCGTCAAAACAGTACTCACACATCATATCTCCAAAACACTACTCACATTAAATGTCTCAAAAACAATACTCACACAAGACACATACAAACCACTATTCAAACATCACATCTCCAAAACACTACTCACATTACATACCTTCAGAACTTTATTCACACATTGCATCTTCAAAACAATATTCAAGCAACACATCTCCAAAACACTACTCACACTACATGTCTCAAAAACAGTACTCACACAAGACATATAAAAAAACACTGCTCAGACATCATATCTCCCGCTTCACATCTCCAAAATATAAAACATACTACACATCTCTAAAACACTACTCACACAACACATTTTCAAAACACTACTCACACAACATATCTCCAAACATGACTCGCAATACAGACATCTCCAAACACTACTCACACAGCACATCTCCAAAACACTACTCACATACATCATCCAAACACTACTCACACAGCACATCTCCAAAACACTACTCACTTTTCACATCTCCAAACATAATTCACACTTCACATCTCCAAACAATTCTCACACAACACATCTCCAAAAGACTACTCACACTTCACATCTCCAAATACTACTCACACAATGTATGTCCAAAACACTACGCACACAACACATCTCCAAAAAGACTACTCACACAACACATCTTCAAAAACACTACTCA
>JAXRKP010000186.1:296724-311724 GCA_037039925.1 Doris montereyensis
TACACAGGTCCAAAACATTGCTCACACTACACAGGTCCAAAACACTACTCACACTACACATCTCCAAAACACTACTCACACTACACAGCTCCAAAACACTACTCACACTACACAGCTCCAAAACACTAATCACACTCCACAGGTCCAAAACACTGCTCACACTACTCACTACACAGGTCCAAAACACTACTCACACTACTTAGGTCCAAAACACTGCTCACACTACTCACTACATAGGTCCAAAACACTGCTCACACTACTCACTACTCAGGTCCAAAACACTACTCACTCTACTCAGGTCCAAAACACTGCTCAATCTACTCAGGTCCAAAACACTACTTACACTACACAGCTCCTAAACACTACTCGCACTATTCACTACTCAGGTCCAAAACACTGCTCACACTACTCACTACACAGGTAGAAAACACTGCTCACACTACACAGCTCCAATACACTACTCACACTAGACAGGTCCAAAACACTATCACACTATACAGCTCCAAAACACTGCTCACACTACTCAGGTCCAAAACACTACTCACACTACACATCTCCAAAACACTACTCACACTACACATCTCCAAATCACTACTCACACTACACATCTCCAAATCACTACTCACACTACACATCTCCAAATCACTACTCACACTACACATCTCCAAAACACTACTCACACTACACATCTCCAAAACACGACTCACACTACACATCTCCAAAACACTACTCACACTACACATCTCCAAATCACTACTCACACTATACATCTCCAAAACACTACTCACACTATACAGCTCCAAAACACTACTCACACTACACAGCTCCAAAACACTGCTCACACTACACAGGTCCAAAACACTACTCACACTATACAGCTCCAAAACACTACTCACACTAGACAGCTCCAAAACACTGCTCACATTACACAGGTCCAAAACATTGCTCACACTACACAGGTCCAAAACACTACTCACACTACACAGCTCCAAAACACTACTCACACTACACAGCTCCAAAACACTACTCACACTACACAGCTCCAAAACACTACTCACACTACACAGCTCGAAAACACTAATCACACTACATAGGTCCAAAACATTGCTCACACTACTCACTACACAGCTCCAAAACACTACTCACACTACTTAGGTCCAAAACACTGCTCAAACTACTCACTACATAGGTCCAAAACACTGCTCACACTACTCACTACTCAGGTCCAAAAACAACTACTACACTACTCAGGTCCCAAAACACTGCTCAATCTACTCAGGTCCAAAACACTACTACACAGCTCGAAAACACTAATACACTACACAAAACAGCTCCTAAACACAGCTCCAAAACACTACTCACACTACTTAGGTCCAAAACACTGCTCACACTACTCACTACACAGGTAGAAAACACTGCTCACACTACACAGCTCCAATACACTACTCACGCTAGACAGGTCCAAAACACTACTCACACTACACATCTCCAAAACATTACTCACACTACACATCTCCAAAACACTACTCACACTACACAGCTCCACAACACTACTCACACTACACATCTCCAACAACACTACTCACACTACACAGCTCCAAAATATTACTCGCACTACACAGCTCCAAAACACTACTCACACAACACATCTCCAACAACACTACTCACACTACACAGCTCCAAAACACTACTCACACTAAACAGCTCCAAAACACTACTCACACTACACAGTTCGAAAACACTACTCACACTATACATCACCAACAACACTACTCACACTACACAGCTCCAAAACAGTACTCACACTACACAGCTCCAAAACACTGCTCACACTACACAGGTCCAAACCACTACTCACACTATACAGCTACAAAACAGTACTCACACTACACAGCTACAAAACACTGCTCACACTACACAGCTCCAAAACACTACTCACACTACACAGGTCCAAAACACTACTCACACTACACATCTCCAACAACACTACTCACACTACACTTCTCCAAAACACTACTCACACTACACATCTCCAAAACTCTGCTCACACTACACAGGTCCAACAACACTGCTCACACTATACAGCTCCAACAACACTACTATACAGCCCAAAACACACTACACAGGTCCAAAACACTACTCACACTACACAGGTCCAAAACACTGCTCATACTACTCAGGTCCAAAACACTACTCACACTCCAAAAATCTCTACACAGGTCCAAAACACTGCTCACACTACACAGCTCCAAAACACTGCTCACACTACACAGCTCCAAAACACTGCTCACACTACTCAGGTCCGAAAAACACTACTCAGGTCCAAAACACACTCACACTACACAGGTCCGAAACACTACTCACACTACTCAGGTCCAAAACACTACTCACACTACTCACTACACAGATCCAAAACACTGCTCACACTACTCACTACACGTCCAAAACACTACTCACACTACTCACTACACAGGTCCAAAACACTACTCACACTACTCACTACACAGGTCCAAAACACTACTCACACTACTCACTACACAGGTCCAAAACACTACTTACACAATACATCTCTTCATACGAGAGGCGCTGGTCGCTGAGTCTGCACAGAGAGGTGGATCGACACCTAATTCCATCGGAGACAGACGGAAAACATGAAGTTCTGTGTGCAGATCACAACAGTCTGTGTACGTTAACGTACCCTCGGCTGTTTACATGGCGCCAAGAATGAAAAAAATTCAACGATTCTATGTCCCCCGCGCCCCTTCCCCGTCCTCTTCACACACACACACACACACACACACACACACACACACATCTTTTGCCAAAGTAATCAAACAAAACCAACTCACATTATCGATGTCGATTGCATTAAGAGAGAAGATCTGGCCACTGGCAGATCCACTCTGAAGTCGCCCAGATTTGATGGTGTTACTGACACCAAGGTGTGAGTTAACGTCTCGCCATCATCCTCGTCGAAGGCTGTCTGTCCCGTGTCCACGCTGATCTATGCAAGGTAGTATCATCGTGATGGACATAACATTATAATGATGATAATAATAATAATAATAATAATAATGATGATGATGATGATGATGATGATGATGATGATGATGATGATGTGTTTTTAGCTTCCCTAGTTACTAGCATTGCTTTGATTTTCTTTTGCATTTACTCTCATTCCTCTTTTATTTAATTCATTATTCATTATGTTGATATTTGACTGGAGGTCACTTTCTGATTTTCCAAACAGAACTAAATCATCGGCAAATGAAAGCATTGATACATTTACTAGTTTGAGCTTCCACATACCTACATTCATTTTCTTCATTTTTGAGGATGCCTTTGCGACTGAATCCATAAATGTGATAAACAAAAGAGGACTTAGGATATAACCCTGTCTTACTCCTATATCTACATCAAATTCTTCAGTTACAATTCCAACTACTCTCACAGCACATGTTGGTTTATTGTAAAATCTTTTAATGGCTTCTATTAAATTTTGCTCTACATTGTGTTCTTTTAAGGAATGCCATAATTCGCCCCTCCTCACAGTGTCAAATGCCTTTTCTAAGTCAATAAAACACAGGTGCAAGTCAATGTTTCTCTCAAGGAATTTTTCTATTAAATTTGTCTAATTGTAAATATGTAATCCTGTACACTTCTTCCTGGTCTAAATCCACTCTGGTGTTCTTCAATCTGATCCTCTACTCTTTTCCTAAGCTCATTTCCAGGATCTTGGCATACACTTTTCCTGGTACGCAAAGTAGTGATATCCCTCTATAGTTTGAGCATTCCATAGTTGATCCTTTCTTATTCCAGTCGTCCGGCACCTGTTTGGACTTCCATGCTTGTTGGCATATTGCATGTAATGGTTTGTCTGCCTCTGTCCCTTGGCTTTTAATCATTTGTGGATAACCTTGATCTGCTCTTGGGGCTTTTCCTAATTTGACTTTTCTTATAGCTGTTTGAAGTTCTTCCATTGACATACCTACTTCTTAAGCTGTCTCATCTCCATTACTTGTTACTCTTAATAATTGATATGTACTCCTTTTTTTCATATGTTTTGGAGCGATTATGTAATTGTTGAAAATACTTTCTGCATGTTTCCATGATTTCGCTGTCTCCTTTCATTATTACTCCTTTGACGTTCTTAATTTATTGTATTGGGCATGCTTTCTCATGCTCTTCATTACTCCCCAGAATAGCTTTTGATTTCCTTGGTAGCTTTCTTGAAGACTTTGTCCAAACTCTTCCCATTGTTCCTGTTTTGCTTTCCTAGCTTCCTCTTTGGCGATAGTTCTTTTACTCAAGTAATCTATCCTATCCTCTGGTCTCTTTGTTTGCAAGTATTTCTTCCAGGCATCCTTCTTTTCTTTGATTTTAATCTTGACATTTCATTCCACCATGCTGTTCGTTTCCTATCTCCTTTAATTTGTTTCCTACCACAGACCTCTTCAGTACAACTGAGGAGTGTTTCTGTGTACATCTGTCACTTTTCTTCTATTGTGCTATCATTCAGATCCATCTGTCTTTCATTGATAAATCTGTTTATCCTAGATTGGTATACCTGTTTTACTATTGGTTTATTTAGTTCCTCTATTTTGAGTTTAGTAGCTTTCTTCTCTTTCCTTTTCTGTTTGTATTCTTCAGTCAGTTATCTCATTTTTGGCAATCACTAAGTGATGATCACTAAATATTTCAGCTCCTCTGCTTACTCTAGCATCCATTGTACTGCAAAAAAGGGAGCTGCTAACTATTATGTAGTCTATGATTGACTTTTCACATCTGTCTTAATTTACACTTGTATATTTATGGATATCTTTATGAGAACAAAATGTGTTAGCTATATTCATGTTATTCTTTAGGCAAAAATATATTAGTCTCTCTCATCGAAAGCGTGTGAAAGCTGTGAGTTCCCCAGGGACCCCATTTGGAGAAGTTGTTGTCTCTCCTTCTTTACTTATGACTCCTCCTGGTGTTCCTACATTGCTGCCTACTCTAGCGTTTAAATCTCCTAAAACCATCAATTCTTATTTGGGTTTGAGATTCTCTGTAGCTATTTGTAAATCATTTTCGAAGATATTGTTTTCTTCTTTGGTGGCATCTTCGTTTGGTCCATAAGCTATTAATAATTCAATTTCACTTCCTTTTGGTTTAATATTTACCTCTAATAGCCGTAGGCTTACAAATTTCCAACTTTCTACTAGCACTTCTTGACTTTTATGCATTATGAGGCCTACTCCTGCTCTAGCTCTATCTGTGATATCTACTCCTGCTCTAGCTCTATCTGTGATATCTACTCCTGCTCTAGCTCTATCTGTGATATCTACTCCTGCTCTAGCTCTATCTGTGATATCTACTCCTGCTCTAGCTCTATCTGTGATATCTACTCCTGCTCTAGCTCTATCTGTGATATCTACTCCTGCTCTAGCTCTATCTGTGATATCTACTCCTGCTCTAGCTCTATCTGTGATATCTACTCCTACTCTAGCTCTATCTGTGATATCTACTCCTGCTCTCCTGCTCTAGATCTATCTGTGATATCTACTCCTGCTCTAGCTCTATCTGTGATATCTACTCCTGCTCTAGCTCTATCTGTGATATCTACTCCTACTCTAGCTCTATCTGTGATATCTACTCCTGCTCTAGCTCTATCTGTGATATCTACTCCTGCTCTAGCTCTATCTGTGATATCTACTCCTGCTCTAGCTCTATCTGTGATATCTACTCCTGCTCTAGCTCTATCTGTGATATCTACTCCTGCTCTAGCTCTATCTGTGATATCTACTCCTGCTCTAGCTCTATCTGTGATATCTACTCCTGCTCTAGCTCTATCTGTGATATCTACTCCTGCTCTAGCTCTATCTGTGATATCTACTCCTGCTCTAGCTCTATCTGTGATATCTACTCCTGCTCTAGCTCTATCTGTGATATCTACTCCTGCTCTAGCTCTATCTGTGATATCTACTCCTGCTCTAGCTCTATCTGTGATATCTACTCCTGCTCTAGCTCTATCTGTGATATCTACTCCTGGGAAGATTAAAGTATGATTTAGTCCTACATTTTCTATTTTGTCCTTTTTTCCTTGTTTCTGTAATAGTCAAAATGTCTACTTTGAATTCTTTCCATTTCTTCAGCTAATTCTAACTCCTTTCCATTAATTGCCCTTACATTCCATGTTCCAAAAATCACAGTCCGTGTTCTTTTCCAGAGTTGTCATCGAAATTTCAAGCCGGGAATATCATTGTATATATTACTTTGAATCAGGTTGTTTTGGATAAGTAGGGGATTAGCCCACTGTACCCTAGGTAGATGGTGGGGCTGCCACCTTGAGGCCCCCTTACCGGGCCTTGTTATTTTCTGTCAGGGTTAACTCCCTTAGCCTTTAGTCATTCAAGACCAGCCTGCAAGGCAACAGGTTGTTATTTTCTGTCAGGGTTAACTCCCTTAGCCTTTGGTCAGTCAAGACTGGCCTTCAAGGCAGCAGGTTGTATTCTTTCAGGGTTAACTCCTTTAGCCTTTGGTTAGCCAAAACCTGCCTGCAAGGTAACAGGAGACGTGTGGAGGGCTTCTACTCCCTGTACAGGTGCTTACCTGTCCACTGCTCGGGTAATAATAATTAAGATATGAATATGTAATTTTTGTGTTATTTGTGTAATAATAAATAAGATATAAATGTGTAATTTTTGTGTTATTTGTGTAATAATAAATAAGATATAAATATGTAATTTTTGTGTTATTTGTGTCCTAGTGATTGTGTCATTTGTGTAATTATACGGATGATATTATGTATAATAAATGCGATGATGTGTCATTTGTTTAAAAATAACGAATAGTAATATGAATGTGCCATGATTGTGTCATATGTGTAAGAAGAACGAAGATATGGATAATATGTCATGTTTGTGTCATTTAAGCAATAATAATAAAGATATGGAGCTGCCATGTGTTGCAATAATAATGAAGAGATGGATACTATGACATGTGTGTGTGTGTGTGTGTGTGTGTTTGTCATTTATGTAACAATAATGAAGATAGGAATATGCCATGGGTGTGTGCTATTTGTGTAATAATAATGAAGATATGGATAATATGCCATGTGTGTGTCATTTGTGTAATAATAATGAAGATATTAATATTATGCCATGTGTGTGTCATTTGTGCAATAATAATGAAGACGTGGATAATATGACATGTGTGTGTGTCATTTATGCAATAATAATGAAGATAAGGATATGCTATGGGTGTGTGTCATTTGTGTAAAAATAATAAAGATACGGATATTATGACATGTGTGTGTCATTTGTGTAATAATAATGACGCTATGGATATTAGACATGTGTGTGTCATTTGTATAATAATGGTGAAGATAGGGATATGCTATGGGTGTGTGTCATTTGTGCAATAATGATGAAGATATGGATAATACCCCATGTGCATGTCATTTGTGTAATAATAATAAAGATATAAAGCTGCCATGTGTATGTCATTTGTGTAATAGTAATGAAGATATAAAGCTGACATGTGTGTGTCATGTGTGTAGTAATAATGAAGATATAAAGCTTACATGTGTGTGTGTGTGTGTGTGTGTGTGTGTGTGTCATGTGTGTAATAATAATGAAGATATAAAGCTGACAAGATTGTGTCATTTGTGTAATAATAATGAAGATATAAAGCTGACAAGAGTGTGTCATTTGTGTAATAATAATGAAGATATAAAGCTGACATATGTGTGTGTGTGTGTGTCATGTGTGTAATAATAATGAAGATATAAAGCTGACAAGAGTGTGTCATTTGTGTAATAATAATGAAGATATAAAGCTTACAAGTGTGTGTCATGTGTGTAATAATAATGCAGATATAAAGCTGACATGTGTATGTCTTGTGTCTAATAATAATGCAGATATAAAGCTGACAAGAGTGTGTCATTTGTGTATTAATAATGAAGACATAAAGTTGACATGTGTATGTCATATGTGTAATAATAATGACGATATAACGCTGCCATGTGTGTGTCATTGGTGTAATAATAATGAAGATATAAAGCTGCCATGTGTGTGTCATGTGTGTAATAATAATAACGATATAAAGCTGCCATGTGTGTGTGTCATGTGTGTAATAATAATGATGATATAAAGCTGCCATGTGTGTGTCATGTGTGTAATAATAATGATGATATAAAGCTGCCATGTGTGTGTGTATCATTTGTGTAATAATAATGATGATATAAAGCTGCCATGTGTGTAACAATAATGATGATATAAAGCTGTCATGTGTGTGTGTCATGTGTATAATAATAATGATGATATAAAGCTGTCATGTGTGTGTGTCATTTGTGTAATAATAATGATGATATAAAGCTGCCATGTGTGTAATAATAATGATGATATAAAGCTGCCATGTGTGTAATAATAATGATGATATAAAGCTGTCATGTGTGTGTGTCATTTGTGTAATAATAATGATGATATAAAGCTGCCATGTGTGTAATAATAATGAAGATATAAAGCTGCCATGTGTGTGTGTCATGTGCGTAATAATAATGATGATATAAAGCTGCCATGTGTGTGTGTTATGTGTGTAATAATAATGAAGATATTAAACTGCCTTGTATGTGTCATTTGTATAATAATGATGAAGATATAAAGCCGCCATGTATGTGTCATGTGTGTAATAATAATGAAGATATAAAGCTGCCATGTGTGTGTCATGTGTGTAATAATAATGAAGATATAAAGCTGCCATGTGTGTGTGTTATATGTGTAATAATAATGAAGATATAAAGCTGACAAGTGTGTGCCATTTGTGTAATAATAATGAAGATATAATGCTGACATGTGTGTGTGTGTCATGTGTAATAATAATGAAGATATAAAGCTGACATGTGTGTGTGCCATTTGTGTAGTAATAATGAAGATATAAAGCTGCCATGTGCTTGTCATGTATGTAACAATAATGAAGATATAAAGCTGTCATGTGTGTGTCATTTTTGAAATAATAATGAAGATATAAAGCTGACATGTGTGTCATTTGTGTAGTAATGATGAAGATATGGATAATATGCCATGTTTATGTCATTTGTGTAATAGTAATGAAGATATGGATAATATGCCAAGTCTGTGTCATTTGTGTAATAATAATGAACACAGATTATACGCCATGTGTCTGTCATTTATAATAATAATAACAATAATAATAATAATAATAATAATAATAATAATAATAATAATAATAATAATAATAATAATAATAATCATAATAATAAAAATCATCATAATAATGATAATAATAAAAATGAGTGATGATGAAGATGATGATGATGATGATGATGATGATGATGATGATGATGCTGCTGATGATGATGATGATGATAAAAGGATAATAATGATAATAATGATAAAAATAATAATAAAATAATAATAATAATGATAATAATAATAATAATAATAAAAAATAATAATAAAATAATAATAATAATGATAATAATAATAATAATAATAATAATAATAATAATAATAATAATAATAATAATGATAATAATAATAATGATATAATAATAATAATAATAATAATAATAATAATAATAATAATAATAATAATAATAATAATAATAATAATAATAATGATAATGAAGATAGGGATATGTCATGTCTGTGTCGTTTGTGCAATGATAGTATAGACATGGAAATGTCATGTTCTGTCAATAATGTAATAATAATGGACATACGTATAAATTATGTAACATTTGTATCTTTTGTGAAAAAACTAATGTACTCAATAATCATTATGGATATGCGATTTTTGTGTCAGTTAATTGAGTAATGATGACGGTTTGAATGGATTATGCAATGTTTGCGATGGCTACAACAGCAACAACAAAGAGAAACACAGACCTCGTCCCCCGCTCCCTCCCCGTCCCTTTCCTCTTCCAAATCCCCTCCTCATTTTTTCTCACCCCCAAAATACACCCCTCCCCCTCCCTCCCCCCCCATGGCGCTAACAGCATCTGGTGTAATACACGCACTCCTTACCATCCCTTCGTAGGCAAATCGGACCACCCTGTTGGACGGTGGTTGATATTCAGGTGGCTCGTTCACATTCGTGATTTCAATGGTCAGAGAGCCAGAGTCGGAGAAGCAAAATCCATCGTGGGCCTGGAAAGTCAGCCGGAGACTTCGAGTGTCGGCCCTCTCATAGTCAGGGGACACTCGCAGACTGACAGCCAGACCTGAAGGGGGGAAATTGATTACATATCGAGATGTGTATGATGAGAACGGCATTGCTTTGACGGGGAGATGGGAGAAGTTCTTGTACAGTCGAAACCCGTTTAATCCAAATCGTGCGGGAACAGGCTCACACACATTATTTATTTTTAAAATCTGGATTAACCGGGAATTTGAATTAACAACAGCTGTCTTATTTTGATCTAATGACAGGTCTGGGATGTTAAATATGCAAATTGAGTGCAATACTACCCTCCGCATTTTATTTACTGGCTTATATTATATATATATATATATATATATATATATATATATATATATATATATATATATATATATATATATATATATTTAACACTGTGCATCTCAAACTTTTACCGCTCTAATCTCAGGAACCACTGTACCCACAACCTCCATATTTCGCATGTAGATTTTAAATAGCCTGCTTTAGGTTCTTGGTGAATAAACTCTTGTGTCATATCAGTATTTTAATTGATTGGAAAAAAAAGATTGTTTTGCCTGCAATGAACGAAACTTTTTATTGTAATTTCTACTCATTCCTTCATTTCCGATAATTAGATCTGCAATAAAAAGCTCGCCTAACCGAATACTGTACCGGTACTTGACATCACCCTGCACCCGGTAACCTATTATGTAGTTCATCGTTGAAAAAAATAAGAGTGTGGTAAAAGAGTAATCATAATCATCATTGTCTACGGGCTGCGTGTATATATATAGATAATGAATCTACGATCTGCACCCCAATTAACCCCAATTGATCAGACAGAAACAATGAAATGCGTGACCAGTGTTAAAACCGTCTGGTGTAGACATATTGGAGTCAGTAAGTGCACAAATTATGGTAAAAGCACCAAACTTGACAATATTGTAGCTAATACCAATATAAATTAATATTGTTGATATAGAACAACCTTGAGAAAGTACCCTGAATGACCGAAACTGACCAGTGAAATATCCACTATATTTGCATGGTAAAATAATTTCTGGGCTGATAAAATTTTGAGAACAGCTGGACTCTCCGCTTCATTGATGTCATTTCCTTCGACTTTTGTCTAGACAGCTTGAAACCCGTTCTTTTCTTAATGTTTGTACCACCTTGATCCACCCCTCCCTCCCCCTCCCCTTCCCCTCCCCTCCCCCTCCCAAACGTCACTACAGCCGCTTCACTACGATAGGCGTGGTTATGCCACAATAGGAGACCTGCACAGCTTACACCAATATGGACAGTCTAACATGCAAATGCTTTTATGGGAATAATACTATTAGAAGTATTGTATTAACTGGTGCGGTGTTTATTTGTTTGCCCTAAGTGAAGTTAACATGGGGCCTTTCTGTGGTATTGTCGTGAATTTAACATGGGGCCTTTGTGTGGTACTATAGTGAAGTTAACGTGGGGCCTTTGTGTGGTACTATAGTGAAGTTAACATGGGGCCTTTGTGTGGTACTATAGTGAAGTTAACATGGGGCTTTTGTGTGGTACTATAGTGAAGTTAACATGGGGCCTTTGTGTGGTACTATAGTGAAGTTATCATGGGGCCTTTGTGTGGTACTATAGTGAAGTTATCATGGGGCCTTTGTGTGGTACTATAGTGGTTATCATGGGGCCTTTGTGTGGTACTATAGTGAAGTTTCGATTTCATTTGTGACGGATTCAATCAAATCTTCGTTTTTTTCTTCCATGGGCGGGTCGTGATTTGGATTACCGGTTCATATATATATATATATATATATATATATATATATATATATATATATATATATATATATATATATATATATATATATATATATATATATATATATATATATATATATATATTTATATATATATATATATATAGTAATTTAGAATAACCAGGAATTTGGTAAAACCAAATTTGGAATAAGCGGGTCGGGAGTATTGATAAGAGCTATTTGAGGCGTAACGATGTTGCCGCAGTTTGTTTTATGGGCCTTTTGCTTGTGATTGGTTGAGAGAATAACGGATGATTGTTGATTGAGTAAGTGGATGACCTCATTTATCGATTGCTAATTGGGTTCTCTTTGCCACCAGAGGAGATGGGTACATCGTTGAGTAATTTCGTACCTCGCTGCTGTTCTGATTTCGATGATTTGATGATGATGATGATGATGATGATGATGATGATGATGATGATGATGATGATGATTAGTTCATTGAATGCTAATATTGACACAAAGTCATCATTGCCATTTTATTAAGGTAACGTGTCTGTGTATCTTTTCACCACATCCTATTCGTCAACAAATTGTCTTTTAAAATGTAAGAAAGAGATTTATTTTGCAGGACATGATGTTGTTCATTGTAATATAAATAATTCATCACTTATTATCCCTTTAGATTTAAAGACAAACTTGAACTTAAGAACAGAATATGAAAGTATATTTTAAATGAAAATGAATTAACATTCGACGAGCGTTGCTGGTAGGTCCTATTTCTTCCCTTCATCTATCTATACGTCTTTCATCTTGCTTTCTTTCTTTCTTTCTTCATCAGTTCCCATTCTACCTTTCGGTGTATGGGTTCAGATGCCCGAGATGATCTTTCTCCAGGATGCTCTGTCCTAGCATTTTCTGGTTCTATGCTTTAATGCATCTTTTATATCTTCTTCCCACTTTCTCCGAGGTCTGCTTTTTTGGTCTTTTACTTTGGGCTTTAGCACTGTACACTGGGCGGAGGATGAGAGGCGGTGGGGAAGGTGTGCAGAATTTGATTCAATTTACCGGGGCACAAACCGATGATCGTTTTGGTTTGAGAGTCAGACACCTTACCTACGGACCACCGTGTCCCCGTCGGATCTTAATGGAGGAGCCAAAAGACGTAAGGCTTACCGTTGAGTTCATACAACTCAAAAGCCTCGTTGGAGGGTGACGTCATCTGGATGGTAGGATCCTGGGAGAAGGCGTCCGTACGAGCAAGCGTGAAGACCGTGCTACCAGCACCGGTGTTCTCTTCCACTTGAATTGTTTCGCCCAAGTTGGTAAATACTGGCGCCAGATTGCCGTCTGAGGAAAGACAACAAAAATAATTTCAAAAAACAAAACAATAACAACATATACAACAGCAACAACAACAACATATACAACACAAAAAATATACAACAACAACATATACAACAACAACATATACAACAACAACGTATACAACAACAACAACGTATATAACAACAACATAAACAACAAAACAACAACAACACATAAACAACAACGTATACAACAACAACGTATACAACAACATAAACAACAACAACAACATATACAACAACAACGTATACAACAACAACATATACAACAACAACATATACAACAACAACATATACAACAACAACATATACAACAACGAATACAACAACATATACAACAACATATACAACAACAAAATATGCAACAACAACATATACAACAACATATACAACAACATATACAACAACATATACAACAAGAACATATGCAACAACAACATGTACTACAACATATACAACAACATATACAACAACAACGTATACAACAAGAACATATACAACTACATCATATACAACAACCTACACAACAACATATACAATGACAACATATACAACAACCTATACAACAACCTATACAACAACCTATACAACAACCTATACAACAACCTACACAACAACCTGTACAACAACCTATATAACAACCTATACAACAACCTACACAACAACATATACAATAACAACATATACAACAACCTATACAACAATATATACAACAACCTACACAACAACCTGTACAACAACCTATATAACAGCATATACAACAACCTATACAACAACCTATACAACAACCTATTTAACAACCTCTACAACATAAACAACAACAACATATACAACAACAACAACATATACATCAACAACCTATACAACAACCTATACAACAACCTATATAACAGCATATACAACAACCTATACAACAACCTATACAACAACCTATTTAACAACCTCTACAACATAAACAACAACAACATATACAACAACAACAACATATACATCAACAACCTATACAACAACCTATACAACAACCTATACAACAACCTATACAACAACCTACACAACAACCTGTACAATAACCTATATAACAACATATACAACAACCTATACAACAACCTGTACAACAACCTATACAACAACCTACACAAAAACCTGTACATCAACCTATATAACAACATATACAACAACCTATACAAAAACCTGTACAACAACCTATACAACAACCTACACAAAAACCTATACAACAACCTATACAACAACCTATACAACAACCTATACAACAACATATACAACAACCTATACAACAGCATATACAACAACATATACAACAACCTATACAACAACCTATACAACAACCTATACAACAACCTATACAACAACCTATACAACAACCTATTTAACAACCTCTACAACATAAACAACAACAACATATACAACAACAACAACATATACATCAACAACATATAAAACATAACCTATACAACAACAAAAAATACAACGTATACAACAACAACCTATACAACAACATATACAACAACAACCTATACAACAACATATACAACAACATATAGAACAACACAAACAACAACATAAACAACAACATATGCAACAATATATAGAACAACATAGACAACAACATAGACAACAACATATACAACAACATATACAACAAGATATACAACAACATAAACAACAAAATATACAACAACATAAACAACAACAAC
>JAXRKP010000186.1:316724-319224 GCA_037039925.1 Doris montereyensis
CGCAATGTTGATGTCAATACCAATTCAAGATCGATCTGGGTCTATCTATGTATCTATATCTATCTATCTATCTATCTATCTATCTATCTATCTCTCTCTCTCTCTCTCTCTCTCTCTCTCTCTCTCTCTCTCTCTCTCTCTCTCTCTCTCTCTCTCTCTCTCTCTCTCTCTCTCTCTCTCTCTCTCTCTCTCTCTCTCTCTCTCTCTCTCTCTCTCTCTCTCTCTCTCATATATATATATATATATATATATATATATATATATATATATATATATATATATATATATATATATATATATATATATATATATATATATATATATATATATATATATATATATATATATAAACTGTATATCTCAAACTTTTACCGCTCTAAACTCAGGAACTGCTACACCCACAACCTCCATATTTCGCATGTAGACTTCAAATAACCTGCTTTAGGTTCTTAGCGAATAAACTATTGAATCAAATCAGTTTTTCAATTGATTGGAAAAAGATTGTTTTACCTCCAATCTACGAATTTTTTTTAAATTGTTACTAAATCTAGATCTAATTTCTCGATTTCTGGTCATTACAATAAACACCCAGTGTAACTTCAGTATCGATTACTACTTTGATGTAATAATCATGCTTGATATCACCCTAACCGATACAGTGAGTGGTTTCTAAGCCACACTCACAATTCTAGAGACCCAGCTTTATAGTAAAGATAAAGCATAATCTACCGGTATTACGGGCATGCTTGTATATAAAATTATGAGTTGATCGAGCTGTGTCTGCCAAATTCTCAGTTGCCAGGCTATGAAGAGTAACCATATAATGCACGTGGGTTCTAAACAATCCCAGGATATTTTCGTTTGAGAAAACATTTACCAGAAGTGACGTTGAATAGATGTCAAAGAAAAAGGGGAGATTTAATTCAATCATACAAAATAGTTAAGGGCGTTGATATATTGACTATAAAAAATTCTTGGATCATTCTCATGTAACCTTTACTCGGAGTGATAGAGTGATAAACTTAAATTTTACATCAACGGCTGTTTTACATTAATCATGCAGAATTCATTTGTTCTACGGGCGACAAGGACTTGGAATCATTTTAGATTTGAAACAGAAAATTCTATGTCTATTAATAGTTTTAAGATTGCCATTGACAGAGAGCTCCACACATTTTGATGAATGATTTGAATCTTAAAATGTTTCATGATGTATCCTTCTTATGTTATGATTTCTCATCATGTAATTCAGGGCACTCAAAGGGCATTTTATCTAATCTTGAGCCCGTAATCTATAATCTAATCTAATCAAGAAAACTGTTATTAAAATTAACCGATCTTGGGACCAGATCCTGCATGTAAAGTATGATTACTTTTAGTGGTCTGACAACAGAGCCTTCAATGCACAGAGAAGAACCTACTCAGAATTAAATATTACAAGCATATTACACCCCGGGTACGATTATTATATCCGGTTAGCACCCAATTCTGAGGTTATGCATGTAGGCGTGAAAGTACTATTCCAATTTTTTAATTACCCGGTATAACCTGATCAAAATGGCGGGTAAGCTGAATGAAAATGATGCTTACACAGACGAGGAATCAATGAAATTTACACTAATTCAACGTCACCTTTGGCAATACATTTTCTCAAACAAAAACGACCTGAGGATGATTTAAAATCCTACATGCAAAATATGGTTGTTCTTAGTGTCCTATCAACAGAGCCTTTGGCGAACAAAGATCGACCAACTTATAATTATATTAAAGAATGTAATCTACTCATTGCAATGTGCGTCTATTATTATCATCACAATCATTCCTATTATAAGTATTACATGTATTATTATTATTACTATTATTATAATTATTATTATTATCATTATCTCTCTCTCTCTCTCTCTCTCTCTCTCTCTCTCTCTCTCTCTCTCTCTCTCTCTCTCTCTCTCTCTCTCTCTCTCTCTCTCTCTCTCTCTCTCTCTCTCTCTCTCTCTCTCTCTCTCTCTCTCTCTCTCTCTCTCTCTCTCTCTCTCTCTCTCTCTCTCTCTCTCTCTCTCTCTCTCTCTCTCTCTCTCTCTCTC
The DNA here is from genome assembly GCA_037039925.1 of Doris montereyensis. Taxonomy (NCBI): domain Eukaryota; kingdom Metazoa; phylum Mollusca; class Gastropoda; order Nudibranchia; family Dorididae; genus Doris; species Doris montereyensis. The sequence goes on from JAXRKP010000186.1 coordinate 318,806, forward strand.
TCTCTATATATATATATATATATATATATATATATATATATATATATATATATATATATATATATATATATGCAGACTTTACGACATTGCGTTTTCATCCAGTCAGAACAGGCTCTCAAACCGCCGAACATATAATGCTCAAATTTTAACACCACTTTTGTGTATTACCTGTGCATGTTTTAGGCATATGTTTAATTTGAAAAACATTTTCTTTCTTTAAATACAATTCCATTGCGATTGCCGCTGAACCCCACATTCTTTGATAACTCATAAAATCTGCCAAAAATCGGTCGCCGTTGACCCATCCTTGCCCGTTGTCCCAAATCCCCGCTAAACAGATAATGCTCAAATTTTAAGCTAAATCTAGCTAAATTTAAAAAAAATTTTTTTTCAGCAGGTCAATCTCCAGATCTCTTAGT
>JAXRKP010000186.1:329224-334224 GCA_037039925.1 Doris montereyensis
TACATCATCCGCATTTCCACTGGCTAAACCCGATCGAAGAGTTGTAATTTCTCTAGCCTACACGTATCACATCAATTATACGGATCTCTAGCTCCATTCTGACGTTGGCCCAGTTTCAAATCGAGATTCTAGACGGCGGTAGGCATCAAAGATAGTTATTTTAAGGTGATTTGGTGTTAATTTCTACATCTACATCTGGAATCTCAAAATCTCAAAAAAGAGCAAATAATACAACAATCGAAGGCCCATCAACAGAACACATTCACAGTCTTCGTAATATTTTGTTTGTTTGTGTTAGATTGTTTAATGTAACCGTAATCATAATCATTAATGTAACCATAATCATAATCATTAATATAACCATAATCATAATCGTTAATGTAATCGTAATCATAATCCTTAATGTATCCATAATCATAATCCTTAATATAACCATAATCATAATCAGTAATGTAACCATAATCATAATTATTAATGTGACCATAATCATAATCATTAATATAACCATAAACATTAATGTAACCATAGTCATAACTATTAATGTAACCATAATCATAACCATTAATGTAACCATAAACATTAATGTAACCATAATCATAATCATTAATGTAACCATAATCATAATCATTAATGTAACCATTATCATAATCATTGATGTAACCGTAATCATGATCATTAATGTAACCATAATTATAATCATTAATGTAATCGTAATCATAATCATTAATGTAATCGTAATCATAATCATAACGTGTCAGAGGCTAGGTAGGTCGTTTGACCCTTAAATGCTCCATAAATCTTAATATATTCTTGGATTTTCAAAAACGATGAACCTACAATAAGCAATCAGGACAATGCACATTCATTCATCATAAAAGTATTTTAAATTATAGAGCTCCTTATCAATGGCATTTTTAAAAGCATTAATGCTTTTTTTGAATGTTGTGTTTTGAACTGTAAACTATTCCATGCTTTGACTTGTTATAATTTAAAAAATTACGTCAGACGTAGAACTTCCTGTAATGTATATCTGAAATCTATCTCCCTGAGTAAAATTTACATGAGAAAAGTTGAAAAAATGATTTATGAGCTATATTGTCTATACTATGAACAATTTTATACAATTGGATAAGATCCCCCCCTGAACAATTTTATACAATTGGATAAGATCCCCCCCCCCTGAACAATTTTATACAATTGGATAAGATCCCCCCCCCCCCCTGAACAATTTTATACAATTGGATAAGATCCCCCCCTGAACAATTTTATACAATTGGATAAGATCCCCCCCCCCTGAACAGTTTTATACAATTGGATAAGATTCCCCCCCCCCCCGCTCTCTTCTGTATTTTAGAGAGGGAGGTAAATTAATTTCAATCTTTCATCATATGACATATTACCATGTTCTAATTCTCTTAAGTCTTAATAACCTTGTCGCTCGTCTTTGTATTTTTTCTAAAAGGATTGATTGTCGTTTAAATATAGGTCTCCATATACAATTTCCATACTCAATATATGTCTAATAACAGCTTTATAAAGTGTAAGAAACATGTTTGCATCCATATTTGAAGAAAAAAAACTTCTATGAATAATTCCAATCATTACATTTGCCGTACTAATGCATTCATCAAATTTCCAATTCTTAATCAAAGATAACACCAAGATCCTTTTCTGACTCTACAAACGCCAAGTAATTGAATCTGATGTAGGCGCAACAGCAATGCAGGGGCAAGGAGTGACTTTATTGGGAGGGTAATCAGGAGACGGAAAATTTTTAATCGACATACAAAGTCATGACATGTCGGCCTAAATGCTGTTTATCATGTCTCCTTATTCGATCTGCCTTTCACACCCTTCCCCTCACTTCGAACACTGCTATTATAGATACACGTATCCCTCCCCACACTACCTCTCTCTCCAAACCACCTCTCTCCCCATACTACCTCTCTCCCACACTACCTCTCTCCCCACACCACCTCTCTCCCCACTCTACCTCTCTCCCAACACTACCTCTCTCCCCACACTACCTCTTTCCCCACACCACCTCTCTCCCCACACTACCTCTCTCCCAACACTACATCTCTCCCCACACTACCTCTCTCCCCACACTACCTCTTTCCCACACCACCTCTCTCCCCACACTACCTCTCTCCCAACACTACATCTCTCCCCACACTACCTCTCTCCCCACACTACCTCTCTCCCCACACTACCTCTCTCCCCACACTACCTCTTTCCCCACACCACCTCTCTCCCCACACTACCTCTCTCCCAACACTACATCTCTCCCCACACTACCTTTTTCCCCACACTACCTCTCTCCCCACACTACCTCTCTTCCCACACATTCTCTTTCCCCCACACACCACCTCTCCCCACATAACCTTCCCACGCCACCCCCAAATTATTTGCGTGTTTCAGTTCACAGGCTTAGTAGACGTGTCCATTGTAGCCAGGCTCTCTTTTCCTCTGTTTTTTTAAACTCAATTTTGATTATTTAGGGGTTACAGCATAAGAACTGATACATGATTACATGTGGTGTATTTACAGTCCGGGCAGTGGACAGGTAAGCACCTGTACGGGAGTAGATGATCCCGCCCTCCACGAGTCTCCTGCTGTCTTGCAGGCGGGTCTTGGGCGACCAAAGGCTAAAGGAGTTAGCCTTGACAGAAAACAACCTGCTGCCTTACAGGCCAGTCTTGGTTGACCAAAGGCTAAGGAGTTAACCCTGACAGAAAATAACAACCTGCTACCTTGCAGGCTGGTCTTGAATGACTAAAGGCTAAGGGAGTTAACCCTGACAGAAAATAACAAGGTCTGGTAGGGGGCCTCAAAGTGGCAGCTAATCCCCTGCTTATCCAAAACGAAACAGATTCAGAACAATAAATATAATATAAACGGCTTGATCTTTCGAAGACGAACTTGGAAACGAATATGGATTGTGATTGTGGGAACATGGAACGTTGCGGAAATAAATGGAAAAAGAGAATTATTTGAAGAAATGGAAAAATTCAAAGTAGATATTTTGGCCATTACAGAAAGAAAGAAAAAAGGACAAGGAATAGAAAATGTAGGACCGAATCATATGTTAATCTTCTCATGAGTAGATGTCAAAGATAGAGCTAGAGCAGGAGTAGGCCTCCTAGTGCATAAAAGACACGAAAAACAACTAGAAAGTTGAAAATGTATAAAACCAAAGGCTATTAGAGGTAAATGTTAAACCAAAAGGAAGAGAAATTAAATTATTAATAGCTTATGGACCAAACGAAGACACAACTAAAGAAGAATAAGATATCTTCGAAAACGATTTACAAATAGTTGCAGAGAATCTTAAACACAAACAGGAACTAATGCTTTTAGGGGATTTAAACGCTAGAGTATGCAACAATGTAGAAACGTCAAGAGGAGTAATAGGTAAAGAAGGAGAGACAACAACTTCTCCAAATGGAGAGAGATTCATAGATTTTTGCCTAAAGAATAACATGAAAATAGCCAACATCTTTTTTCCTCATAAAGATATCCACAAATTTACAAGAGTAAATGAAGACAGGTGTGAAAAGTCAATGACAGACTACATAATAGTTAGCAGCTCCCTTTTTTACAGTACATTGGATGCAAGAGTAAACAGAGGAGCAGAAATATTCAGTGATCATCACTTAGTGATTACTAAAATGAGATTACTGACTGAAGAAAAGGAAAGAAAAGAAGAAAGCTACTAAACTCAAAATAGAGGAACTAAATAAACCAGTAGTAAAAATGGTATACCAATCTAGGATAAAAAGATTTATCAGTGAAAGACAGATGGATCTGAAGGATAGCACAATAGAAGAAATGTGGCAGATGTATAAAGAAACACTCCCCAGTTGTACTGAAGAGGTCTATGGTAGGAAACAAATTAAAGGAGATAGGAAAAGAACAGCATAGTGAAATGAGAATGTCAAGACTAAGATCAAAGAAAAGAAGAATGCCTGGAAGAAATACTTGCAAACAAAGAGACCAGAGGAAAGGATAAATTACGTGAATAAAAGAACTATCGCCAAAGAGGAAGTTAGGAAAGCAAAACAGGAACAATGGGAAGAGTTTGGACAAAGACTTCAAAAAAGCTATTAAGGAAATCAAAAGCTGTTCTGGGGGGTAATGAAGAGCATGAGAAAGATCAAAGCCATGCCCAATACGACAAATTAAGAATTCCAAAGGAGAAATAATGAAAAGAAGACAGTGAAATCATGGAAACATGACAAAAGCATTTTCACCAATTACATAATCCCTCCAGAACGTATGAAACAAAGAGTAAAGATCAATTAGTAAGAAGAACAAGTAATCCAGAGGAGACAGCTGAAGATGTAGATATCTCAATGGAAGAAATTCAAACAGCTATAAGAAAAGTGAAATTAGGAAAAGCCCCAGGAGCAGATCAAGTTTATCCAGAAATGATTAAAAACCAAGGGAGAGAGGCAGACAAACTACTACATGCAATATGCCAACAAGCATGGAAGTCCAAACAGGTGCCAGACGACTGGAAAAAAGGAACGGTAGTACCAATACATAAGAAAGCATCAACTATGGAATGCTCAAACTATAGAGGGATATCACTACTTAGCGTTCCAGGAAAAGTATATGCCAGGATACTGGAAATGAGACTAAAGAAAAGAGTAAGGGATCAGATTGAAGAGCATCAGAGTGGATTTAGACCAAGAAGAAGTGTGCAAGACCACACATTTACAATTAGACAAATAATAGAAAAATTCCTTGAGAGAAACATTGACTTGCACCTGTGTTTTATTGACTTAGAAAAGGCATTTGACACTGTGAGGAGGGACGAACTATGGCATTCCTTGAAAGAACACAATTAAGCTATTATAGAAAATAAAAGTTTTTACAATAAACCAACATGTGCAGTGAGAGTAGCTGGAAACACATCTGCAGAATTTGATGTAGATATAGGAGTAAGACAGGGTTGTATCCTAAGTCTTCTTTTGTTTATCACATTTATGGATTCA
>JAXRKP010000186.1:341724-354224 GCA_037039925.1 Doris montereyensis
GTGTTATTGGACATAAATAAAACCATTCACATGACCACTGATGTTAATGTACGTAATTTAAAACAATCACTTAGTGTTATTGGACATAAATGAAACCATTCACATGACCACTGATGTTGATGTGCGAAATTTAAATCAATCACTTAGTGTTATTGGACATAAATAAAACCATTCACATGACCACTGATGTTAATGTACGTAATTTAAAACAATCACTTAGTGTTATTGGACATAAATGAAACCATTCACATGACCACTGATGTTGATGTGCGAAATTTAAACAATCACTTAATGTTATTGGACATAAATAAAACCATTCACATGACCACTGATGTTGATGTGCGTAATTTAAATCAAGCATTAAGTACACTTGGAGATAAAATAAAGCATTCACATAACAACTGATGTTAATGTGCGTAATTCAAATCAATCGATAAATGGTGTTGAAAATAAACAAGAATCATTAATATGACCACTGATCTTAATGTACGTAATTTAAATAAATCCCTTAGTGATAATGGAGGTTAGTCAATGCATTCACATCACCATTCATTGATGTTAATGTGCGCAATTTAATCAATCACAGAGTGCTATTGGAGAGAAATGAAACATTCACAAGACCACTGATGTTAATGTGCGTAATTTAAAACAATCACTGAGTGATATTGGAGATAAACGAAAACATTCACATGACCATTGATGTTGATGTGCATAATTTAAAACAATCACTGGGTCTTATTGGAGATAAACGAAAACATTCATATGACCACTGATGTTGATGTCCGTAATGTAAAACAATCACTTAGTGCTATTGGAGATAAACGAAAACATTCACATGACCACTGATGGTAATGTGCATAATTCAAATCAATCACTTAGTGATATTGGAGATTAACCAAAACATTCATATGACCACTGATGGTAATGTGCATAATTCAAATCAATCACTTAGTGCTATTGAGATTAACCAAAACATTCATATGACCACTGATGGTAATGTGCATACTTCAAATCAATCACTTAGTGATATTGGAGATACACAATAACATTCACATGACCACTGATGTGATAAATCAATCACTTAGTGCTATTGGAGATTAACCAAAACATTCATATGACCACTGATGGTAATGTGCATACTTCAAATCAATCACTTAGTGATATTGGAGATACACAATAACATTCACATGACCACTGATGTGATAAATCAATCACTTAGTGCTATTGGAGATTAACCAAAACATTCACATGACCACTGATGGTAATGTGCGTAATTTAAAATAATCGCTTAGTGATATTGGAAATAAACAAGAAACATTGATATGACCACTGATGTTAATGTGCGTAATCTAAATCGATCACTTAGTGCTATTGGAGATGAACCAAAGCATTGACATCACCATTGGTGTTAATGTGCGTAATTTAATCAATCACTGAGTGCTATTGGAGAGAAGTGAAACATTCACATGACCGCCGATTTTATGTGCGTAACTCAAATTAGTCACTGAGTCGTCCAGGAGATTAACCAAAACATTCACATGATCACTAATGTTAATGTGCGTAATTTAAAGCAATCAGTTAGCGCTATTAAGGATAAATGAAAACATTTACATGACCACTGATGTAAAAGTACGTATTTTAAAACAATCGCTGAGTGCTATTCAAAACAAAAGGAAAACATGGGCATGCTCACTGATGTTAATGTTCGTAGTTTAAATCAATTACTTAAGGCTATTGGAGGGACATGAAAAGATTCCCATGACTACCGATGTTAATGTGCGTACTTTAAAGCAATCACTAAGTCATATTGAAGATTATCGAAAACATTCACGGAACTACTGATGTTCATGTGTGTAATTCAAATCAATTGTTGAGTGGTATTGAAATAAAAACGAAACATTGATATGACCACTGATCTTAATGTGGGTAATTCAATACAATCACCGAGTGCTACTGGAGATAAATAAAAACATTTACATGACCAATGGTGTTAGTGTGTGTAATTTAAAGCAATCACTGAGTGCTATTGACGATAAATGAAATTATTCACATGACCACTGATGTTAATGTGTGTAATTTAAATCAATCACTTAGTTCTCTTGGAGATGTACAAAAACATTTGCATGATCACTGATGTTAATGTGTGTAATTTAAATCAATCACTTAGTTCTCTTGGAGATGTACAAAAACATTTACATGATCACTGATGTTAATGTGTGTAATTTAAATCAATCACTTAGTGCTTTTGGAAATAATTAAAACATTCACATGACTCCTGATGATAATGTGTAATTTAAATCAATCACTTAGTGCTATTGGAAATAATGAAAACATTCACATGACCCCTGATGTTAACGTGTGTAATTTAAATCAATCACTTAGTGCTATTGGAGATGTACAAAACAATCGCATGCCGACTGATGTTATGTGCGTAATTTAAATCAAGCAATAAGTCCTATGGGTGATACCCTATACACTCAGTGTTCTACGTGACGTCTTCAGACAATACTGCTCTCTGTGTTATCACGTCGCAAGCATTAATGTATTGGTAGTTTTGTTCTGTTCGTTTAATTCATATCATATCGTACTCTACTTCCGTGTCTACCATAGACGGTAACCTTGGAGGCATTAAGTGGGATGGGTTTTTACATAGTCAACCCTTGTAATTGTCAAGACATATTTAATCTACGCAACATGTGTGCATGAGACCTCTAGATCTTACGTCATCTCCTTTATGATTAGAATCCAAATCGAGCTTATTTCTAGATTGAAAAACAAAAGAAAGAAGTTTTTTTGCCGGGAAATAAATAAGAGTAAGACAAATTTTGAATACATGAAATGTGGAGCAGCCAATCTAGAATCGCAATCCTAACCGGCGTTCTTTTAATTGAGATAATGTGTGTCTGTTTCAGTGAGAATTTGTAGTCATGCTTTTAAAAATAAAACATGTTCAGTAAAACTATCAAAGTATAGTTCCTTCGAAGTTGTTACCGCCATAAGAGTCATGGCTTATCACGTTTTATAATGTGGTGGAATAGGTGCCAATACATCACATCTTCGACAGAATGCTAGCGAATAGTGAAAACAAATGTCAAGTATATTTCCTAATGAATTTAACTTTGGACCCATCATTGTCTGGATTCGAACCCAGGAACTCAAGATCCAAAGCACTGCAACCAAACAACTATGATGCCCCTACTGTCACATGGAAATAGAAGTTTACTATGTCATTCACAGACGTAGGGTTTGCCATCCACTTACTTAAATTACCAAGCCCATATATTCAAAAGTTAAAGAAGACTGATACTTCTACATGCATTTTATCATACTGATGTAGGTAGTGAAAAATAATATTTCGTATCCTACAATTCCACTCTGTACGTTTCATATTTCTTACCGCTTGCTTTGTGACAGTGGCCATAGCCAGCAACAGAAGCAGAAACAAGCCCTTCTGGTACATCGTGACGTCACACTGCAACAACAACAAAAAAGAGTATAATGTAGTGTTTGCATACGAATTACATGAGATATATTTCCTAATTTTCAAGAATGATCGATGTAGCATAAATGAATAAAAAGTAGCAATTTGTCACAGCAAAATAAATACTATTATGATAATGTGTATGAAGTGGGAAAAAAGTAGAGGAGAGAAAACAATTGGGATCAGGATGAAAGTGTGGTAATGTAAAGGTTAAGCGTGGAAAGTAAAGAAAGAGTGGAAAACTGGTGGAAGTGGGGAGAATTAAAGGAAGTATGGGAATGATTTAGAAGTGTAGAAATGTAATAGAAATGTGGAAAGTAACAGAAGTATGTGATGTAAAAGAAGTGTGCGAAAGTAACAGAAGTATGTGATGTAAAAGAAGTGTGCGAAAGTAACAGAAGTATGTGATGTAAAAGAAGTGTGCGAAAGTAACAGAAGTATGTGATGTAAAAGAAGTGTGCGAAAGTAACAGAAGTATGTGATGTAAAGAAGTGTGCGAAAGTAACAGAAGTATGTGATGTAAAAGAAGTGTGGGAAAGTAACAGAAGTATGTGATGTAAAAGAAATGTGCGAAAGTAACAGAAGTATGTGTGATGTAAAAGAAGAAATGTGCAGAAAGTAACAGAAGTATGTGATGTAAAAGAAATGTGCGAAAAACAGAAGTATGTGATGTAAAAGAAGTGTGGGAAAGTAACGAAGCATTGGGAGTAACGAAACGTGGGAAGCAGATAAAGCATGGACAGCATGTGTGCTATTTTGGGAAAGGGGAGAAAAAGGACGGGATATAAATATTGAAGCCCCATAGACCGGGCAGTGGACAGGTAAGCACCTGTACGGGGAATAGATGATCCCGCCCTCCACGAGTCTCCTGCTGCCTTGCAGGCAGTATTGGCCTACTAGAGACTAAGGGGAGTTAATCTTGACAGAAAACAATCTGCTGCCTTGTAGGCCGGTCTTGACTGACCAAAGGCTAAGGGAATTAACCCTGACAGAAAATAACAACCTGCTACCTTGCAGGCATGTCTTGAATGATTAAAGGTTAAGGGAGTTAACCCTGACAGAAAATAACAAGGCCTGGTAGGGGGCCTCAAGGTGGCAGCCCCACCATCTACATAGGTACAGTGGGCTACTCCCCTGCTTATCTAAAACCAAACAGATTAAGAGAACTAAATATAATATAACCGGCTTGATCTTTCGAAGACGAACTTGGAAACGAATACGGACTGTGATTTTTGCAACATGGAAAGTTAGGGCCATAAATGGAAAAGAGTTAGAATTAGTTGAAGAAATGGAAAGATTCAAAGTAGATATTTTGGCCATTACAGAAACAAAGAAAAACGGACCAAATCATATTTTAATCTTCTCATGAGTAGATAGAGCTAGAGCAGGAGTAGGCCTCCTAGTGCATAAAGCATGAAAACCTACTAGAAAGTTGGAAATTTATAAGCCCACGGCTATTATAGGTAAATATTAGACCAAAAGGAAGAGAAATTAAATTATTAATAGCTTATGGACCAAACGATGACGCAACTAAAGAAGAAAAAGATATCTTCGAAAACAATTTACAAATAGTTGCAGAGAATCTTAAACACAAACAGGAACTAATGCTTTTAGGAGCTTTAAACGCCAGAGTAGGCAACAATGTAGAAACGTCAGGAGGAGTAATAGGTAAAGAAGGAAAGACAACAACTTCTCCAAATGGGAGAGACTAATAGATTTTCACCTAAAGAATAACATGAAAATAGCCAACACTTTTTTCCTCATAAAGATATCCACAAATATACAAGAGTAAATAAATACAGGTGTTTAAAGTCAATGATAGACTACATAATAGTTAGCAGCTCCCTTTTTTACAGTACATTGGGTGCAAGAGTAAACAGAGGAGAAGAAGTATTTAGTGATCATCACTTAGTGATTGCCAAAATGAGATTACTGACTGAAGAATACAAACAGAAAAGGAAAGAGAAGAAAGCTACTAAACTGAAAATAGAGGAACTAAATAAACCAATAGTAAAACAGGTATACCAATCTAGGATAAAAAGATTTATCAGTGAAAGACAGAGGGATCTGAATGATAGTACAATACAAGAAAAGTGGCAGATGTACAAAGAAACACGCCTCAATCATACTGAAGAGGTCTGTGGTAACAAACAAATTAAAGGAGATAGGAAAAGAACAACATGGTGGAATCAGAATGTCAAGACTAAGATCAAAGAAAAGAAGGATGCCTGGAAGAAATACTTGCAAACAAAGAAACCAGAGGATAGGACAGATTACGTGAATAAAAGAAATATCGCCAAAGAGGAAGCTAGGAAAGCAAAACAGGAACAATGGGAAGAGTTTGGACAAACACTTCAAGAAAGCTATCAAGGAAATCAAAAGCTGTTCTGGGGAGCAATGAAGAGCACCAGAAAGACCAAAACATGCCCAATACGACAAATTAAGAATGCCAAAGGAGAAATAATGAAAGAAGACAGCCAAATCATGGAAAGATAGAAATCATTTTCACCAATTACATAATCCCTCCAGAACGTATGAAACAAGGAGTAAAGATCAATTAGTAAGAGGAACAATTAATCCAGAGGAGACAGCTGAAGATGTATATATATAAATAGCAAGAACTCCCAACAGCTATAAGAAAAGTGAAATAAGGAAAAGCCCCAGGAGCAGATCAAGTTTATCCAGAAATGATTGAAAACCAAGGGAGAGAGGCAGACAAACTACTACATGCAATATGCCAACAAACATAGAAGTCCAAACAGGTGCCAGACGACTGGAAAAAGGGAACGGTAGTACCAATACATAAGAAAGGATCAACTATGGAATGCTCAAACTATAGAGGAATATCACTACTTTGCATTCCAGGAAAAGTGTATGCCAGGATATTGGAAATGAGACTAAGGAAAAGAGTAGAGGATCAGATTGAAGAGCATCAGAGGATTTAGACCAGGAAGAAGTGTACAAGACCACATATTTACAATTAAGACAAATAATAGAAACATTCCTTGAGAGAAACATTGACTTGCACCTGTGTTTTAATGACTTAGAAAAGGCATTTGACACTGCAAGAAGGGATGAACTATGGCATTCCTTAAAAGAACACAATGTAGAGCAAAATTTAATAAAAGCCATTAAAAGTTTTTACAATAAACCAACATATGCAGTGAGAGTAGCTGGAAACATATCTGCAGAATTTGATGTAGATATAGGAGTAAGACAGGGTTGTACCCTAAGTCCTCTTTTGTTAATTCCATTTATTGATTCAGTCGCAAAGGCATCCTCAAAAAATGAAGAAAATGCTTTCATTTGTATCTTCATTCGAATATCAACATTATGAACAATGAACAATAAATAAAAAAGGAATGAGAGTAAATGCAAAGAAAACCAAAACAATGCTAGTAACTAGGGAAGCTAAAACACAAAATCTTAAATTGGGCAGGAGAATTTAGAACAAGTTTAGCTACAATTACATAGGAGTAATGATTAAATTAGAGGGAAAACTAAGAGAAGAAATCAGCCAGACAATCCAAAAGGCAGGTGCAATATATAACCATCTAGGAAAGGCATTTGTAGGTAAGCAAGAATTGTCACCAAAAACCAAAATGGCAGTATACAATACAGTTTATTGTCCTACTCTCCTCTAAGGCAGCGAAACTTGGACCTTAGACAGTAGAGAATACAGTAGAGTACAGGCAGCTGAAATGAAATATCTAAGAAGAGTAGTATGGAAAACTAAAACAGACAAAATCAGAAACACAACAAAAAGAGATGAAACCAAAGCAGATGGCATACAAACTAAGATAGAAATAAATCAATTGAGATGGTTTGGGAATGTAAACAGAATGAATGACAATAGAATAGCTAAATCAGTATACAGTACTAAAGCCCAGGGTAAAAGACAAAAAGACAGACCTCGGAGAAAGTGAAAAGAAGATATAAAAGAGGCATTGAAGCGTAGAAATTTAACTTTCACGGAAGGAAACAGAAAATTCAGGACAGGGCATTCTGGAGAAAGATCACCTCAAGCATCTGAACCCATACACCGAAAGGTAGAATGGGAACTGATAAAGAAAGAAAGAAAGAAGCCCCATAGGAACAAATGGTTTGATAAAACTAATAATGACGAACTTTGTGAAAAACACATCAAGATCCAATAGAAGCATAAATTAAAAGAAGAAAATGGGGATGGCTTCTACACACTTTTAGAAAACCAACAGCAAACATAACACGCCTAGCCTTAAAATGGAAACCCCAAGTGAAGATAGGTCAACATCAACATGGAGGGAGGTCAACCCTAAGAAGAAGCTCGGCAGCTAGCCTGTCCTGAAACCAAATAGAGATGATGGTGCAGTAATGAGTGAAGTGGAGAAACCTCATTGGCGACCTACGCACCATAATGCTATGAGGTAAAGGGTTTAAGTTAATATGTCAAGTAAGTAGGAACAAATACGAGACAAATACAAATGGAAAGATAGAAGAGAAAAACAACATTTGGTCACCAGACAGAATCAAATCGGCGACCTCCGCGTCGGCAGCCATCGCCTCACCATCAAAGATGACGCATTTCCTTGTTAATAGAACTTTCAAAAAAAACCAAGAAGAGTAGTCAGGATATTGAAAGCTGTCGAGACCAAGTGCCTGTAGGTTTGCCATTCACTTACTTAAATTACCAAGCCCATAGATTGAAAACTTAAAGAAGACTGATACTTGTACATGCACTATATTATACTGACGTAGGTAGTGAAAACATATATTTCTACGTATCCTACATTTCCACATCTCGTAGAGAGCAAAAAAACAACAATTATGTATGAAGCATGGTAACTGACCTCGCAGGCCCTCAAGAACCTCTCCAGGCAACATTCAATGAACTGGCATGGTTTGGCCATGTAGTAGTATGACACAACACCCTCTCAAAACGATACTACAGGCCACGGTGGAGGGAGGACTCAGACATGGAAGGCAACGCTAAAGCTGGTCCGATAACAACAAAGAGTGGACAGAAATGACTTTCCCGAAGATCTTATTAACAGCCGCAGACAGAACCGTCTGGCAAAGGATGTCAGCTCCTTTGTACCCTCACGTCTCCCAGACGACTAAGGCAGAGGTATGAGATGTAAGGTATCATTAGAATGGTCGACAGTGTGCTTTTTCTTTCATAAAAAACCCAAAACAAACTCCTTTGCAATTCATTTTCTCGTTTTTGTTCCTTGAGGCTTCAAAACCACGGATGGCTGGAATGGTTTGTTAGAGTTCAAAAGCTGAAATACTTTGGTCACATCAAATGACATGAACGTCTGGGAAGGGTGATTTTAAGGAGGGGGAAATGAGTGGTAAATGAAACAAAGGAAAGCCATGCAGAAGAAGGAGAAAGATAATAGAGAAAGCAAGCATTGGGGAACACAATAACAGAGACAGAAAGAATGAATGGCACAGGACAGAGAAACATTCAGAGGTGCTGTCAGCAGATGCAATGTCCTATAGGGTATGCAGTTGATGAAGAAGATGATGATGATCATCATGATATGATGATGATGATGATGATGATGATGAGGAGGAGGAGGAGGAGGAGGAGGAGGAAGAGGAGGAAGAGGGAGATGGGGATGATGATATTTGCACATACATTTCGACTATTGATATACATTTAGACATTCTACAGACTTTAGATTGTAAACATTTAGACGCATATTATAAACATACATTTAGACATACATGCATTAGATTTGTAGTTGATATACATTTCGCACCTTCAGTGTAAATTTTTGTCTTGATTGATACTTCCTTTCATTCATTTCTATCATTTCTTCTTTCTAGACCCAGTGAGATATAAAATCTAGTCTTACATAATTTATCCTATTTTTCGTTCTTGTTTCCTATACTCACGTCTCTCTCTCCCTTTCTTTCTTCCCTAACTCAAAAGAAGTAGATAGCAAGAATTTACTCCCTGTTTTCTTTCTCTCTACTCTCTCTCTCTCTCTTTCCTTCTTTCTCTCTCTCTCTCTCTCTCTTCTTTCTCTTTCTCTCTCTCTCTCTCTCTCTCTCTCAGGACTCTCTTTCTCTCTCTCTCTCTCTCTCTGATATCTCTCTCTTCTCTCTCTCTCTCTCTCTCTCTAGTATGTGACTCGACTGGATCTCTCTCTCTTCTCTCTTCTCTCTCTCTCTCTCTCTCTGTCTCTCTCTCCTCTCTCTGTCTGTCTCTCTCTCTGATCTCTCGTCTCTCTGTCTCTCTCTGTTTAGATCTCTCTCTCTCTCTATCTCGTTCTCTCTCTCTCTCTTCTGTCTCTTTCTTTCAAAATGTTCTCTCTATCTCCTTAGTCACCTTTTATTACTTACTTATTTTCATATTTTTATTTCATTCTAGATCTGAACCTTCCACTCTCGCCCATTCTTCACACCTCCCTCTGCTACGTTTCTTATCACTGTCTTTTTCTTTCTTTCTTTCTCCTTTATGTTTTTCTTCTGACATCACATTGTGTGATCCGGAGGTATTACTTAGATCTAGATTCTAGATATTTCTCGTTTGTTGTCTGACGAAGGGTTATACCCAAAACGTCACGTGTTTGTTCTGTCTTTATTAATGGAGTTGTCATTATTGTCATATTTCGCCTTTGACTTCACTCCACTGTGGCTTCTTCGTATTATTAGTTGTCGACTGTGAATCTGATGATGATTTTAACTCCCAGATCGCCAGATGATCAAGCAGGAAGGATGGCAATCATGAGCCGACTACATAATAAGAATTATAGACAAATATATGTTTACACGCACATACATATATGTCCACATGTACTCATTCATACATACACATTGTAAAATACATTTAGACACACATGTACATATACATACATACGTACATACATACATACATACAGACAGACAGACAGACAGACAGACAGACATACACACATGCATACATACATACATATATATACAAACATACATACACACATGCATACATACATACATACAAACATACATACATACATATATACATACATAACAGACATGCATACATACACACATGCATGCATACCCAGATATATAAATACACACACATACACATAGAGTCATACAGATACATACACACATACATACATAATAGCTAGACACATACAAACATGCATACCTACCTACATACATACATATATCACACACACACAGAGACAGACACATACATAGAGTCAGACAGATACATTTCGTACACACATACATAATTTTCAAGCATACATACATACATATACATATATACATTGATATACATACATATATAACATACATAATATATACATACACACATAGATAAATACATACATACATATTTACATACATACATACATACATGCATACATACATTACTGCTTTGAATACAAACATACGTAACGTACAAACATACATACGTACATGTATACACAGACAGATGTTTACATACTTAGAGTCAGACAGATTCATACATACATACATACATACATACATACATACATACATACATACATACATACATACATACATACATACATATATACGTACATACATACATACATACCTTAATACATACATACATGCATACATACATTATACGTATATACATATACACATACATACATAGATACATACATTCAGACATACATATACATACATACATACGTACATACATACATACATACATACATACATACATACATACATACATACATACATAGATATATACATACATACATACACACATACATACGCACATACATACATACTTACACGTGTGTGTGTTTATATACCAAAAGAAGATAACTTCGTCAAACC
Source organism: Doris montereyensis (assembly GCA_037039925.1). Taxonomy (NCBI): domain Eukaryota; kingdom Metazoa; phylum Mollusca; class Gastropoda; order Nudibranchia; family Dorididae; genus Doris; species Doris montereyensis. The sequence continues at coordinate 353,003 of JAXRKP010000186.1, forward strand.
TACCTTGAGCTTATAATACGAAAGTAGAAATCGTTTTCCCTTTAAGTTTCGATTTATCTTTCAAAACCTATGAGAAACATAATCCATATACGGAAACAGCGATCACAGATAGAAAACTATTATCCAATTATTTGAAAACTTAAGTCACATTTTCACGAACAGATCCAGTAAAAGACAAACAGTTCTCCTACATTTTTACATCATTATTTTTTTTTTTTATTAGTTTTAACGCCGAATACTTATCACAAAATATATAGAAAATTATGATTATTCTTGTAAATCTCCTGAATGTTTTATCTCCTCAAATGATAAGCTTCTGGAGATGACCAATGACGTTTTATAAGCGTGTGACGTATTGAACCAACTGGCTCTACTGACATAACATTAATAATATTTTTACTCTCATTTTATTTACAATAGATCTATCCTATTTTCTTCTCTGTTAGTTTCTTGCCTTCGCACTTGATCGATCGATCGATTCCAAATTTTTAAATCCCCGGATTCCATTTGGGACATCTCGTCTGCACCAAGGTGATTTTAAGACTAAATTTACATAGCAAGGAAAAGAGTTTGTCGGAATAATAGCTATGGATTATTATATGCGCCATTTAAAAAAAGTGAAAGTAGCTCATTCAATGACAATTGAAAAGAATTATATGAAAGAAGAGCTGATTTTAAAAGCCGTTTAAAAGATATTGCTGGAACAAGATAGGATTCTTTTGATCTCATTGATGATTCGATAGAGTGTGCGTGTTTGCTCAACGGTTTTGTTTTCATCGCAGTTGTGAAACGACTTTATACTTTCAGCTTACCTTACCTCGTCAAATTTCTTACTTTGAAAGAGATACAGATATTTAACTCAGATAGATAGATAGATATAGATAGATAGATAGATAGATAGACAGACAGACAGACATTCATAGACAGATAGATTGTAGATAGATAGATAGATAGATAGATAGATAGATAGGTAGATAAATAGTTAGATAGATAAATGGATAGATAGGTAGGTGGGTAGATCGAAAGATAGTTAGGTAGATAGATACACTGACAGATAGATAGATGATTTTCAATTTTGATTTGATTTACCAACAATCACAACTCTCCATTGGTTTTTTTTGTAGAATTTTTAATTTTTTAAACAGCCAAGGAATGTTTAACTACAATTACCTTGTGATCTTTAACGGTCGTCTACCTCCAATGGGACTATGTGTCCATCTAC
>JAXRKP010000186.1:359224-389224 GCA_037039925.1 Doris montereyensis
GATAGAAGATAGATAGGTAGATAGGTTAGGTAGATAGATAGATCTCTCTCTCTAGCTGGATCTATAGGTAGAGAGATCTCTCTCTATAGATAGATAGATAGAATAATCTCTAGATAGATAGATAGATAGATAGATAGATCTCTGTAGATAGATCTTTCTTGGATGACAGATTGATTGATCTTCCGTTAATGAAACACAATGCTTATGTTTTTGTTATGCTTTGTTTAATCTGTAACAGCGTCTTTACAGGTTCACAGCATCATATTTAAATTGTGTGACCGACTCATTTGAATATTTCTGGGCGAGGGAGGGGTGGGGGGAGTGGGGTGTTAAACTAATATGTTTTCATGACACTCTGATCATGCCAAGTTTCTTTGCTCAGAGTCAAATTAATGGCTAATTCTATATTTATGCCCGTAAACAGAGTAAAGCCATACCCAGAGATGAGTGTATGGATTGGTAATCAGGAAAAGAGGCCCGATTTATCTAGGCACACGGCATCATGTGGTGGTTTGCATCACGCCGCCTTCACTTTCGCGGTGCGTGAATAGACCTAGCTACCATTTCCTGCTGGGTCGACAGGGTCTTGCCCGAACTGGGAATCGAACTCATGTGTACTTGGTGACGGTCAGACGCTCCACCGACTGAGCTACCGACGCCTTTCATTTATGCCTACAAATGGATATATATTTAATAACATGGCATGAACCTATCTATCCGGTTTTTATCTTGATTTCGTTGCTGCTCTTGTTGGTGGTTATTTATGGCCCTCTTCCTTTTGTATCGATATATGTTTATACCAAGAAAAACAAAATCGAGCTAAACATTTTGAAAAGGATTCGAAAGTGGAACAACGATTTTATGAACAGCCTTTTCACGTAGGCACACTTTAGATCTAAATGCAGTTCTTTACTTTGACGTCAGCAAGGACGTTTCAAATGTATGTCTCTGTACAGAAAGGTGTACATGTATTATTATTTCATTATAGCAAGAAAATGACAAGCAGAGCAATAGTTAAGAGAGGAAATAATGATACTGAGTCGCTTGGTCGAGTCATTAGGTTGAGGCAAGGGAAGTAAGTCAGATTTTTTGTTCTTGTCCATACTAATAGAGATTAATACGAATTGTTTGCAATATCAGTATGGCTGTCTGTGTGAAAAGAGAATGTCAGAATGGATAATTGAGATCTTTGAAGAGCTTCGCAGGGAGGGTTGGGTATGATTATTGTAATGGAGCAAATGTTATCAACCTTATTAGTCTAGTATTCTATTACCATTTTATAGAAACATGACAAGCACATTCACGTTGATTTAGATGAAGTATGTCGCGTTGAAATCATTCCTTGAGAGGTGAATGTTCGGATATCTTAGACAGCTCCTTCGACGGCTTCGATATTGAGTCAAATTAGCGGTGAAGACCCTCTGACACTTCTAAATGACAGCTTTGGTTTATCAATGTAAACAGGCAACTCAATACAACACTCATTTCTTCGGAACGAACACAAAAAGTGATTTTTGAAGTTGCTAAAATCTTATCCCAAAACAAGCACGGTACTTTCAGGTGTCATCCATAAAATATGTATCTCTCTTGAGGTCCATGTTTTTTATTCTTAATATAGATATCAATGGGCTATGACCAAATTCTCTCACTCAGGTACTAGAGTGAAGCTTTTCGGTGATATTATTATAATATAGGAGCCTTAAACAAATAAATAACATTGAGGATTGAAACATATTATAGTAATGACCTAAATATACTACATGTACAAGAATGGTAGAACACAAAGGGAGTAATCGTTATTGGGAATTGTGCAGTACTTAGACAGATGCAGTCCTTACCTGACAAACGTCACGCCTTTGCAAAACTGACAAGAACGGTAACAAGCTGTTTCGATTCAACAATTATGAGGTCTCAGATGACAACCGAACCTACTGTATTCGCGGCAGATAATTCATCAGGAAGGAACCAGCAACTGTGTCTACGTCAACATCAGAAAAACATCGTTTCAACACCTATCGTTAAAAAGGATACGCCATTCAACTGAGCTGAACATACAAGAAACGGCTTTAAAAAAACGAAAACTATGATTGAAAACAGCCGAACCCTGACCAGAACATATGATACGAAAAGGAGCTTTTTCTCGAAATTGATGCCTCTGAATGTGGCATCTGAGCATACGTCCTCCTGCAAGAATGCAAACCTCTTACACATATATATATCAAGAACCATGAATCATGCCGAGCAAAATTATGCATACATCGAAAAGGAATATTATTGCTCGCAATTACATTTGGCCTAAAAACATTTTAAAGTTCCACAATTTCACCAATGGAAGACCTGTCAAATTAATCTCAGATCATAAACTCCTTGTTACAATAAGAATGAAACCCTTACGCAAAAAGCACCAAAAGGAAATAGAATATGATTATGAAAAATCAACAATACAATTACGAAGTATTCTACCAAACCTGCTCATAATTCTTGATGTGACTGTCTTTTTCGTGCTTCTGTGCCTGATGGGCTAAAACATCAGGAGACGACCAAATCAACAACATCGCTTTCACGCCCTTCAATCATCCATGCCTATAGGAAATTAAGGCAGCAACATTGTTAGAGCCAGTATTGAGCTAGCTGAAGGCCGTAATCATGCAAGAATACATTCTAATGGGAAAGAAAACGTACCTTTTTTTCGACTCTTCCTCATTTCAACTACAGGGACGCAAGATGGGATAAATCACCGAGGCGAGGAATTCGTTATGACCGAGGCGAGCTTTCTATGCCTCGGTTATGACCCAAAGCTTAAGAAAATCTCAACATCGAAGTCCACACAGGACAAGGCATCAATAACTCTTGCCCTTTCAAAACCTCGCAGTCTCATCTCCTGGTCTGGTACATATGTCTTTTGACATCCGAGCATATATTCAATCTTTGTGAAACGCACGCTACATACAGCATATTCAAGACAACAAGAGCTTTTTTCCTTTCTTTATCAGTTCCCATTCTACCTTTCGGTATGTGGGTTCAGATGCCCGAGATGATCTTTCTCCAGAATGCCCTGTCCTGGAATTTTCCGTTTCCTTCCAAAAATGTTAAATTTCTATTCTTCAATGTGTCTTTATCTTCTTTCCAATTTCTCCGAGGTCTGCCTTTTGGTCTTTTACCTTGGGCATTAGCATGTATATTGATTTAGCTATTCTATTGTCATTCATTCTGTTTACATGCCCAAACCATCTCAATCGATTTATTTCTATCTTAGTTTCTATGCCATCTGCTTTGGTTTGCTTTTTCTTACTTATTGTTGTGTTTCTGATTTTGTCTCTTTTATTTTTTCCCTACTACTCTTCTTAGATATTTCATTTCCAGCTGCCTGTACCTACTGTATTCTCTATTGTCTAAGGTCCAGGTTTCACTGCCATAGAGAGAGTAGGACAATAAACTGTGTTGTATACGGCCATTTTGGTTTTTGTTGACAATTTTTGTTTACCTACAAATGCCTTTCCTAGATGGTTATATATTGCACTTGTCTTGTGGATTCTCTAGCTGATTTCTTTAGCTGTTAATCATTACTCCAGGTAATTGTAGCTCTGAACTTGTTCTAAATTCTGCCCTGCCCAATTTAAGATTTTGTGTTTTAGCTTCCCTAGTTACTAGCATTGTTTTGATTTTCTTTGCATTTACTCTCATTCCTTTTTTATTTAGTTCATTGTTCATAATGTTGATTTTCGACTGAAGGTCACTTTCTGATTTTCCAAACAGAACTAAATCATCGGCAAATGAAAGTATTGATACATTTACTGGTTTGAGCTTCCACATACCTACATTCATTTTCTTCATTTTTGAGGATGCCTTTGCGACTGAATCCATAAATGTGATAAACAAAAGAGGACTTAGGATACAACCCTGTCTTACTCCTATATCTACATCAAATTCTGCAGATATGTTTCCAGCTACTCTCACTGCACATGTTGGTTTATTGTAAGAACTTTTAATGTCTTACTTCTATTAAATTTTGCTCTCCACATTGTGTTATTTTTTAAGGAATTTTATTTACATTTGTCTTTTAAGGAGATACCATAGTTCGCCCCTCCTCACAGTGTCAAATGCCTTTTCTAAGATCTATAAAACACAGGTGCAAGTCAGTATTTCTCTCAAGGAATTTTTCTATTATTTGTCTAATTGTAAATATGTGGTCTTGTACACTTTTCCGTCTAACTCCTCTGATGTTCTTCAATCTGATCCTCACTCTTTCCTTCATCTTTTCCAGTATCCTGGCATACACTTTTCCTGGTACGCTAAGTAGTGATATCCCTCTATAGTTTGAGCATTCCATGGTTGATCCTTTCTTATGTATTGGTACTACCGTTCCCTTTTTTCCAGTCGTCTGGAACCTGTTTGGACTTCCATGCTTGTTGGGATATTGCATGTAATATTTTGTCTGCTCTCTCCCTTGGTTTTTAATCATTTCTGGATAAACTTGATCTGTTCCTGAGTGCTTTTCCTAATTTCTTTTTCTTATAGCTGTTTGGATTTCTTCCATTGATATATCTACATCTTCAGCTGTCTCATCTGGATTATTCGTTACTCTTACTAATTGATCTTTAATCCTTGTTTCATCTTATGTTCTTCTGGATTACTTGTTACTCTTGCTAATTGATTATGTTTCATTGTTGAAAATACTTTCTCCATTCCTTGATGATTTGGCTGTCTTCTTTCATTATTTCTCCTTTGACATTCTTAATTTGTCATATTGGGCATGCTTTGGTCTTTCTCATGCTCTTCATTGCCCCCCAGAACAGCTTTTGATTTCCTTGATAGCTTTCTTGAAGTCTTTGTCCAAACTCTTCCCATTGTTCCTGTTTTGCTTTCCTTACTTCCTCTTTGGCGATAGTTCTTTTATTCACGTAATCTATCCTATCCTCTGGTCTTTTTGTTTGCAAGTATTTCTTCCAGGCATCCTTCTTTTCTTTGATCTTAGTTTTGACATTCTCATTCCATTTCATGCTGTTCTTTTCCTATCTCCTTTAATTTGTTTCCTACCACAGACCTCTTCAGTACAAATGAGGAGTGTTTTTTTATACATTTGCCACTTTTCTTCTATTGTGCTATCATTCAGATCCATCTGCCTTTCACTGATAAATCTTTTTATCCTAGATTGGTATACCTGTTTTTATTATTGGTTTATTTAGTTCCTCTATTTTGAGTTTAGTAGCTTTATTCTCTTTCCTTTTCTGTTTGTTTTCTTCAGTCAGTAATCTCATGTTGGCAATCACTAGGCGATGATCACTAAATATTTCTGTTCCTCTGTTTACTCTTGTATCTGATTGTACTGTAAAAAGGGAGCTGTCTTTATTAGTAACTATTATGTGTACCCAGTCTATCAGTGACTTTTCACACCTGTCTTCATTTACTCTTGTATATTTGTGGATATCTTTATGAGGACAAAAGGTGTTGGCTATTTTTCTGTTATTCTTTAGGCAAAAATCTATTAGTCTCTCTCCATTTGGAGAAGTTGTTGTCTCTCCTTCTTTATCTATTACTCCTCCTGATGTTTGTATATTGTTGCCTACTCTAGCGTTTAAATCTCCTAAAAGCATTAGTTCCTGTTTGTGTTTAAGATTCTCTGCAGCTATTTGTAAATCATTTTCGAAGGTATCTTTTTCTTTCTTAGTGACGTCTTCGTTTGGTCCATAAGCTATTAATAATTTAATTTCTCTTCCTTTTGGTTTAATATTTACATCTAATGGCCTTGGGCTTATACATTTCCAGCTTTCTAGTAGCTTTTCATTCTTTTTATGCACTAGGAGACCTACTCCTGCTCTAGCTCTATCTTTGACATCTACTCATGAGCAGATTAAAATATTATTTGGTCCTGCATTTTCTATTCCTTGTCCTTTTTTCTTTGTTTCTGTAATAGTCAAAATGCCCATGTTCCAAAAATCACACTCCGTGTTCGTTTCCATTTTCGTCGTTGAAAAGGTCAAGCCGGTATATTATATTTATTTCTCTGCATCAGTTAGGATTTGGATAAGCAGGGGGTTAGCCCACTGTATTCTATGTAGATGGTGGGGCTGCCACCTTGAGGCCCCCTATCAGGCCTTGTTCTTTTCTGCCAGGGTTAACTCCCTTAACCTTTGGTCATGCAAGACCAGCCTGCAAGGCAGCAAGTTGTTATTTTTATGTCAGGGTTAACTCCCTTAGCCTTTGGTCAGTCAAGACCGACCTGCAAGGCAGCGGGTTGCTTTTCTTTCAGGTTTAATTCCCTTAGCCTTAGGTTAGCCAAGACCGACCTGCAACAAGAGCAACCTCTTCAAACTCATGACGAAGGTTTACCAGATCGCCATCGGCAGAAGGTCGGCACTGCCCTGTTCACAGTTCAAGAGCCAAACTATTTAGTTACTCTTGACTATCACATCCAATTCATTGTGCTTGACTATCTTTTTGAAACCAACTCAGCGGCCATCACCATAAAACTCAAACATCACTTTGTCCGATATGTCCTTTTGGTACTTGACATCCTGATTTCTTTTGTATCCGCAATACAGCAGTGCAACATTCCAGACGTTTGCCCAAAAAAAACAAAGCGTATTCCATCTGAAAATAACTCTTGGCAACACCTGAGTCAAGCAAGGAAAGCAAAGTGAAGTACCATACCTTTCCTAAAAGTACAGGGGACTCGGTAATCCAGAGGCAATGTGTCGGCCTTTCAACCAAGAGGTAGTGGGTTCGAGCCCCGCCAAAGGTTGAAATATTTTATCAATTTTTTCCTGAGCAAAATCTACTGCTTTGGTCCATGTAGGTGGATCGACATCTAGTCCCATCGGAGACAGACGATAAAAAGGAGGTCCCGTATGCAGATAACAACACTATGTGCACGTTAAGGATCCCTTGGCTGTTTACAGGGCAGTTCGGGCAAAATTAAAAATACCAAAAACCCGAGATCACCTTAGTTGTGGATGTGGGTAAATCAAATCAAGACCTGAAAGTACAACGTCGTGACCCCTCCCCCCCTCCTCCCCCCCAAAAAAAAAACAAAAACAAAAACAAAAAAACCCAACATAAAACAACCCAAAACAAACAAACAACAACAACAACAACAACAAAACAAAAAACCCAAAAGCAAAACAACAACAACAAAAACCACCCCCCCAAAAAAACAAAAAAACAAACAGACAAAAAAACAAACAAACCCACCTTGGCAGATCATGGAGTTTGAACCAGTGTCATGATTACAAACTCACAACGCTACAGTTTCGCAACAACTACAACGCCTCCAAAGCGTTGTCCTCACATCAATCAAGACTTAATCATTGATAGGATGGATCATTCAGATGTGTTATGTCCACATTTTCTCCCCCTTTTGGTTATAAGAGTTAGAGATTCAAACAAATACATTGTTAAGTGATACTTCTAGTCCTGGTAAATGTCCCCCACCCCCCATCCCTGTCGATTCGTGTATTGTTCATTAAAACCATTAAAACAAAGCCCTTGAGTTAAATCCTTTCTATAATACGAGGTTTACCATTACTGATGACAACTGTTATTCCTGTATTTATCACATAATTTGCACGATCCCACTAGGAAACAACAGCAGCAGCATTAGTAGTAGTAGTACGTGGTCGCCCTAAAAAAAATCCATGGTGGCCCGGATGTTTTCTCTCGGTCTATTCCTTGTATTTGTCTCGTCTTTGTTCCTATGCGGCTTTGATGTTATTCACTGCCATAAGTTGCAGCAGCAGCAGTAGCAGCAGCAGCAATAGTAGTAGTAGTAATAGTAGAAATAATAATAATAGTAGTAGTAGTTGTAGAAGTAATAGTAGTAGCAGCAGCAGCAGCAGTAGTAATTTAGAAATAGTAATAGTTTCAGCAACAGCGATAAAAATAGCATCGACCACGTTAGCAAATAGTCGCAAAATGAATATCGGTTGTAGTAAAACTAGAAGTGAAAGTATAATGCAGACATCGTTGTTTGTTGTCGATAAAACAGTCGACATGTTAGCGTTGTAGGGCATACTTATTGAACAAATTCTTATAAATGATATCTTTTCAATTTATAAGTAGATCTAGGCATGTTATTTATTATCATAAAAATTACTGAAATATTAAAATTGACAGCAGGTAAGATTTCACAATAAGTAGAACTAGATCTACATGAACTAGATCTACGTGCTAACAACACACGAAAGTATGAAGTGACGAAAGCTACTAGATCTAGTTAGTTGTGTTTTGAATTGGTCTTACAACAACAACACGAACATCGCCATCACCACCACCATAACCACCACCAAAAAAAAACAACACGAGGCTCATGCCATGACTCATTTGGGGTTTCAAAGTAGGCTAGACCTAGTTTGTTTGTATCGTTTACAAAATCCGAAATACATTCTACAATTTTATGTGCAAAAACTATTTATAGTATCCATCCATTGTCACATGATCTGAAACGATCTAAAACAGGCTGGTTCTATTATAGTTCGGCCTACTCGATCATGGATACAAGTTGTAATGGTATTCTTATCAATCCGTATACTTTCTATTCTGCATTGACTTTTTAACTGGCATCTCAGGATTAACAGGTATTTCTTGTTGAAACCCTTCGTTGACAAGTAAAGATTTTCTCACTGACGAAAATATAAATGATCTGTTCACATTTGAATTTTCAGATTTTCCTGTTAAGATGCTTTTATAATCTAGACTCAGAGATTCGCAGTATTTATTTTGAAGTTTCACACCCATCTCTGCGGATTGACCTAATTTTGCCTCGCATACGATTTTTTGGGAGTGGGGGTAGGTTTGAGGTTGGAGCAGGGGTTAGGGATTGTGATAGATTTACCTGAATGAGAGCTGGGTGAAATAGAGCAAATTTATCGACTTATTCCCATTCTAGATCTAGATAAATCTAAATCTAGATTCAAATTCTGAGATTATGTTTTAATCTAAGTTTTCTTCACACACCCCCCCCCCCCCCCATACTCACCAATGTTGCACAGTTTTGAATTGTGCTTGCTTAACTCGATATAACCTCATCTTAAGCTCAAATGTTCTAGGTCAATCCTAGCTTTTGACGGTATCACCTTTTATTTGTGTAGTTCTGTACATAGTATGTGTGTGATATTCACGATGATTAGATCTAGACTCTAGAGTCTAGATGATATGCAGGTGTATTTAACGGCCTTGGAGATTGAGATCGAGATCTATACCAATGACCATCTAAATCCAGATCTAGGTCTAATATTTAAAATCAAGAGAATCTGGTAGTGACAGAATTTTAATTTAACTTCTTGTTTTTAAAAAATATCAATATGGATTTCAATCAAAGAGGTTGTCCTGATAGATCTAGTGAGTGAGCAAATATAACTCACATCATCATCATCCATTATTGTTACTTTCCATTACAGTTGAGTACAGTACCTTTTCTCTTCTTTGGACGACACCATAATTCAGGAGCATATACAACACAGCCCGCTTAGAAGGGGGACGACTTAATAAAGGTAGGTTCAAGAGAAAATGACTAACGTTACCATGTAATGCCCTTCGCCATATGGCCCATTTCTTCTAAATGCTCGCAATCTCAGTGAAACAGAATTTTCTAATTGCCCATCTAAATGCCCGTTTCAAAACAAGATTTCCCATAAATGCCCAGGCTCAACGGCTACAATATTCTCCAATTAATCATAAAAAAGTTTGTAATTGATTAGAAATTGTTTTTTTCTCTATTATAATGTAATCCCATCGCTAATGTGGCTAATCTATGTCCGTCAACAATTTGCCCTGCATTGTAACCACCCTTCCTAAATTTATCCAATGTACTGTTATAAAAGATGACCAGTCTTCTTTTCTTAACTCCATTAGCTGTACCGCACAACCTATGCCCCATTGGACCACTGGTTTGGCACTAGACAATTACAATTGAACAATCTTCCAGATCCCACCCATGGCTCTTTCCTTGATGTCATTTATGTTATTAATATGTTACACAAAATTACCTGGCTTTCTTAAATGACCAGGCATGCATTGTGTGTGAACAGTTTTATTGCTCCCTGATCTCGCATTGACCATATCCATAGTGTCTTCGTGACGAGCAAAGGGTCAATCGGCCCACGCGCTCATCCCCTAAATGTTAACCCAAGAAAAGCGCCGGCCCTTTATTTAGGGCGTGTCACGGTTGGCCAGGGAAGCGTGCAGGTCCTATATTTAGGGCCACCGTCATTGGCACGTGAGCGCACAGGCCCTATAATTAGGCTAGACACCTAGGTTTCTTTAATGGAAATTTCCACTTTCCTTACATGGTTTCTGACGTAGTTTGACCTTTGAGTTCATAGTTAAAAAACAGCCAATGAGATTACAAGTTATTTTAAGCTTGTGGCTTTCCCGGTAGCCTTGTTATCATTCGTCAAAGCGACACTTTCCCATTCAACACACTTAGTACAAGCCTAAGTTGATTACAGTAATTACACGGCTATCGCTGTTATTGTTTAGTCCTTAGTTCAAGTTTCTCTGGTTGCAATAACATCTCAATATGAATTCCTAGTTCTTCCAACTGATAGAAAATGCATGTTTTATAGGTCTTTAATTATCTGTAAACATGAACTCATTGTTCAAACTAAGTCTAAATCCTAGCTTCACTCGTTGCACGCACTCGTTTTTTCATGCAAATAGCTGGGGCAACCCCTCACTGTAAGAAGGTCACTTCCGGTAACACTGCGAGTTCTACTTGGGTTAAAGAACATATATATGGTTTCCATGTGTCCCTATATCTTGCAATTAGTTTTATGTAAACCCGAGAATTCTTCTAAAACAAATGATCTCGTTAATGAATCTTTATCCTCGTCTGTCTATCGATCACCCCCAATTCTTTACCCTGACCGAACTTTCCATAAATGCCTGTTGCATCTAAATGTCAGTTTTCTCTGCCTATCAAAGATCGGGCATTTAGGCGGTAACTTCTGTAGTGAAATTTTATAAACAAAGCTTATCACATGAGACCGCCAATGGTCAAGATTTATTTAGAGGGGGGAGCGTGTCCTGAGAAGGTAGTTTTACCACAAAAGGGACAAAACTCTTTTATTGCACTACTGAATGGAGCAGTTCATTCCTTGACATTCATACCATAACAAAGGCTCAGTATCGATTCTTTCCTTTTATACAATTTTTTTAGAAATGATACCGGCCTCACCTTCAACACATCGGCTGTACTATAAAAGCCGGAACTTTTGTCTAAAGTATATCAAGTTGGTATTCATTTTAATAACCACGAAGTACACTATCTGAAGAACCTACTTTTGAAGAATTATTGCCAATATTATGTAATATCTGCTGAAAAATGCCATCCCGACATGAGTATAAGGGATCTGGAGCTGTTGAAATAGGGTCCACATGAAGTATTTGATAGCCTCTCGTGATTGTATGATGTTTCAATGTATTATATTATTCTTTTATAGGTTTACATGCGAAAACAACATTAAGATAAAAACGGAAACAATTGTTAAAAATGTTATTTTCTCAAAATGTTACTTTTTAACAGTGATATGCGGTCTATTTTTAAAATTTATTGCCTGATCAGTCAAAAAATTTCGTGTATTACATCTATAGAATAAATAAAAATTTCATCCAGTAGCTTTTTCGATATCTCTTCAAAGTTTTTAAAAACGAATTTTTGTGTGATTAAATTTGCCAAAAATGTGTGAAAAATTATGCATTTTCAAAAAATTCATCAAATGAAAAAACCGTTTCATTTATCAAAAAAAGCAACCGGGTGAGCCTAGATATTGAACCAAATAACGTGTGTGTAAAGTTATAGCCAATTTTATTGATAACTGAAAAAGCCTATTTGAAATGAAGTTGTTATTTTCGCATTGAAAATCCAAAATGGTGGCGTTCTCATGGCAACCATATGGTGAAAAAAATGTAATCTATTTGAGCTGATGTAGACATTCCAAGTACAATGGTAGTGGTTAAATTGTCTTTATCAAATAATACAAAAACCATGCTCAGTAAGAATAAATCTGTTGATTAATATGAATTACCTTGAATTAATGATTAACTCAGAGGAAAACTAAGAGCAGAATTCAGCCAGAGAATCCAAAAGGCAATGACAATATAAAACTATCTAGGGAAATGCATTTATAGATTTAACAAGAATGATCAACAAAATACAAAATGACAGTATACAGCACAGTTTATTGTCCTGCTCTCGTCTCTATGGCAGTGGAATCTGGATCTTAGACAGTAGGGGGTACAGTAGAGTACAAGTAACTGAAATGAAATAATATCTCAGAACAGTAGTTGTTAAAACTCAAAGTGACAAAATCAGAAACACAACAATAGCAGATCAAACCAAAACAGATAACATAATAACTAAATGAGAAATAAATCAACTCAGATGGTTTGGGCAACAAATGACAAGTGAAAAGCTAAATCAGTATACCCAAGGTTAAAGACCAAACGGCAGACCTTGGAGGAAATGGGAAGAATATATAAACCAGGTACTAGAGCAACGAAACTTAACCTTCACAGAAGGAAACAGAAAATGTCAGGACAAGGTAACCTGGAGAAAAATCATTTTGGGCATCTAAACTCATACACCGGCCGATAGAATGGGAGCTGATAAAGAAAGAAATAAAGAAAGATTAAAATGATTCGAGGAATTCTTAATCATTGAATGAGTCGACTAAAATACTCAATGCTGTAAAAATCATCTTCTTCATATAAAAATCCATCTGCTTGAAACACACAAAGTCAATTCCGGTTTGCTTTTTAAATAAAGTACAATAGTCTCCACCGAAGAGGTCGCCGCTTAAGTGGTCGATCAACATAAGAGGCCGCTTTTACCCTGTAGCATATTTTTTTTCTATTTAATTATCATGTCTAAGAGGCCGCTTTATAGTTTTACCGTGTAACATTAAAAAAAAAATTATCTCGTCTAAGAGGCCGCTTTTACCGTGTAACATATTTTTTTCTATTTAATTATCATGTCTAAGAGGCCGCTTTTACCTTGTAACATTTTTTTTCTATTTAATTATCATGTCTAAGAGGCCGCTTTTACCTTGTAACATTTTTTTTCTATTTAATTATCATGTCTAAGAGGCCGCTTTTACCTTGTAACATTTTTTTCTATTTAATTATCATGTCTAAGAGGCCGCTTTTACCTTGTAACATTTTTTTTCTATTTAATTATCATGTCTAAGAGGCCGCTTCGAAAACCTTTAGTCCGGCTAAGAGGCCAGTTTTATCTTTAGTCGGAAGGCCAAATGATCTGCTGAATTCAGTCTCTCACTCTGTCTGTCCGGTGGTCTGTCTGTCTGTCTGTCTGTCTGTCTGTCTGTCTCTCTCTCTCTCTCTCTCTCTCTCTCTCTCTCTCTCTCTCTCTCTCTCTCTCTCTCTCTCTCTCTCTCTCTCTCTCTCTCTCTCTCTCTCTCTCTCTCTCTCTCCCTCTCTCTCTCTCTCTCCCTCTCTCTCTCTCTCTCTCTCTCTCTCTCTCTCTCTCTCTCTCTCTCTCTCTCTCTCTCTCTCTCTCATTTTCATTTCCTAATACTTTAACCTCATTTTTTCCTACTTTCACCGTTCTGTGTGTCTGATCCCTGTGAGGTGCTCTGTCACAGTATTATGTTGCGTGCACGTCTATTCTAGATGTAACTGTTGCTACTCTCTTTGCACTTGAATTTGAGGCATAGATTTGGACATGATCCAAGTGGTTCTTGGTCTTGATGACGTAATTTTATTCATATGTACATTCCGATAGGTATTTAATGTATTATATGTACAATGTACACACACATACATATATTATATAATAGGGAGAATTAAGAGGAAATGGCAAAACGAACGAAAGGGAAAGATAAGTGCAAGAGTGTCAGGGAAGAAGCAGGACCTACCAGTATTTCCGGCCAACCGCCCACATAATAATCTGAGCTATCGATATACGTGAATTGATGTATTGGCGTTGAAGTTTACTTGAATACAAATACAATTCACAATTGCCGACAAATACAAATTTCGGTTAAGTGAGACGTATGTAGTAACTATTTTTGTAACTTTTCTTCAGTGACATGAATGGTGGTCATATGTACAAAGTATTAATGTGACATTCCGAAGCGTAAAAAAAACCCCCCAAAAAACAACAACCGCAGATGGGAATGTGTCCTTGTTGACTAGTTCGACATTTGAACGATAATTATGTGAATTGGGCTGAGACACAGCCACCTGTAGTGCAGGTAGAGGCAATCCCGAAGTTCTTTGATGCCGACTGATTAAAGGCACTACTACAAGTGGGCGCAAATGGGAATCATATGGGATGCAGTTGTTTTTAGACGAAAGAACCCTTAAAACGACGACCATCACACTTACTAAACCCCAGCTAGCGTGAGGCCAGTTACGGATACCAGGGCTCAATGCTATGGCGATTGGGAGAGGGGAATCGGTAGTCCAGAGGCAAGGTATCGGCATCTCGATCAAGTGGGCGTGGGTTGAAGCCCTGAAACATTTTCTCGACTTATTTTTCGAGCAACACCCTTCCTTCCTCTCTCCCCCCCCCCCCCCCACTTCCCCCGGTCCAGATAGGTGAATCGACACTTAGTCGAACGATAAAAAGGAGGTCCCGTGTGCAGATCACTACAATCTGAGCACGTTAAAGATCTCTTGGCTGTTAACAGGGCAGTGTGGGTAACCCCCGAGATCACCCTCGTTGTGGGCGTGGGTAAATCAGATATATGTTGGGTACTAAGACGGCCACCCTCCCCACTTCCCTTCATTCGATATCAAAATAATTGTCACTCTTAAGGCCATCGCCCATGCTGTTGGGCAGGCGGTTGGTGGGTAATACTGGTAGTACCTATTTCTTTCCTTTCCTTCCTTCTTCTTAATTCAACCTGAGATCACCGCAATGGTAGACGGGGTAAATTTCAACGAAACGAACAAACCATGTTGGTCTAGCCAAAGATACTAGGACAATAAGATGGATCACTTCCGAGTTTTTTGGGTTTTTTTGGAGGCTTTTAATTATTATTTTTGTTACTATACACGGGTTGAAGTAACCTCTTGAGTTACGTGAAACGCTGAGTCATGCCGCGGTACGGAGTAATGCTAAATCTCTTGAGTTATGTACCCCTGACCTATGACGGCTAAGCGCTTAGCCATGTCACGGTACGGAGTAACATTAAATCTATTGAGTTATGTACCCCTGACCTATGACGGCTAAGCGCTTAGCCATGTCACAGTACGGAGTAACATTAAATCTATTGAGTTATGTACCCCTGACCTATGGCGGCTAAGCGCTTAGCCATGTCACGGTACGGAGTAACGCTAAATCTCTTGAGTTATGGGCCCCTGACCTATGATGGCTAAGCGCTTAGCCATATCACGGCATGGTGTAACGCTAAATCTCTTGAGTTAAAGGGCCCCTGACCTATGATGGATAAGCGCTTAGCCATGTCACGGTACGGAGTAACATTAAATCTCTTGAGTTATGGGCCCCTGACCTATGATGGCTAAGCGCTTAGCCATGTCACGGCATGGTGTAACGCTAAATCTCTTGAGTTATGGACCCCTGACCTATGATGACTAAGCGCTCAGCCATGTCACGGTACGGAGTAACATGAAGCAAATCCATCTTATTGTTATAGTATCTTTGGTCTAACTAAAGACTATATAATAATTATTACATAGTCTTTGGTCTAACTTCAAAGATCTGTGACGTTTAGATTGAGACATGGTTTCAGTTTGTTTGCTTGTTTGTGGGTTTGTTCGTTGTTTTTTGTTTTTTTATTCATTCACGATTTGTTCTACCATAAGTGGTGATTAGGATTTGAGGTCTTTGGAAAATTATCCCCAGGCATCTATTCAACAGGGATGGGATCTTAACCGATAGATAAGATAAGATAAACTTTATTGCCGAGAAGTCACATTTCCTTGGCGTTACATTATCTTTATTTTTTATTCATTCATTCATTCATTCATTCATTCATTTCATTCATTCATTCATTCATTCATTCATTCATTTCATTCATTCATTCATTTATTCATTCATTCATTCATTCATTTATTCATTCATTCATTCATTCATTTATTCATTCCTTCATTCATTCAGTTAGTCAATCGTTCAAATTTTGTATCTAATCAAATTATTTTAGTTCTCTCTCTCTCTCTCTCTCTCTCTCTCTCTCTCTCTCTCTCTCTCTCTCTCTCTCTCTCTCTCTCTCTCTCTCTCTCTCTCTCTCTCTCTCTCTCTCTCTCTCTCTCTCTCTCTCTCTCTCTCTCTCTCTCTCTCTCTCTCTCTCTCTCTCTCTCTCTCATACACACACACACACACACACACACATACACATCTACAGAAACAGATGTACACGTATAGTTATACAAACACGCATACTTATGCAAATTAGATGTCTTTCAATATGGTTGTGTATTAGGAGCTGCAGGCTTACTTTTTGGATTATTTTGATTTGTGCCACTTTGGTTTTTTTCATCTTTTCAGTGTACTCTCTCTATACCACAAAGTCCTTTCATTTTGAAATCAATGCTTACTATGGACGAGGTAAATGGCCAAGGCCATCATGTCCTCAATTTAATGTTATTCTTGAGTCGATTGGTTTCCTTGATGTTCCACTATATTGCATCCCGTAGCCTTAGGCATCATAGTAATATTCAGCGATACTATGTACGGGGTGAAGTCTATAGGCCCTAGTGGGTGTGTAACAGCTTGCAAAATTACACAGAGATGACGAACACGCTCTTGAATATTTAATGATGAACCGATCATAATTTTATGCAAAGCAGATTCAACACGCCATATTTAACCTGCAACACGTGTATAAACGTATACCATAACATGTCTGTATCATAGGCGAAATCGGTTAATCGGCAGAGGTCTTGGATCAGCCCGATGAAGCGATAGGTATTCGGATGTGATTTCGCAACCCAGTCCTGAAGCATGGAGACTGAGAGTTGATAATACCTTGTAATGATAATGTTTTTTTCGGAAATTTTTGTTTCTGGCAGTCAAAACCTTAGACTTATTAGTATATATTGTACCAGGACCACGACAAACGTGAAAATGCCGCTATGAATGTTTCACGTGACACGACATCTCCTCACCCCGGAAATTTAAAGAGATTAGAGCTGTGAGGAGTGAGTAATGGAAATGTGGGGATATGGCGAGGTAAGGGCTTGATGAGAAAAGGCGGCGACGTAACAGCTCGAAAAGATGGCGAGATAAGGGCATGATTGAAGAGAAAAGGTGACGATGTAAGGACTTGAAGAGGAAATGTGGCGAGGTAAGGGCATGCTTGAGAAAAGGTGGTGAGGTAAGGGCTTTAAGAGGAAAGGTGGCGAAGTAAAGATATGCTTGAGAAAAGGTGGCGAGGTAAGGGCATGCTTGAGAAAAGATGGCGAGATAAGGGCATGATTGAAGAGAAAAAGTGACGATGTAGGGACTTGAAGAGGAAAGGTGGCGAGGTAAGGGCTTGAAGAGGAAAGGTGGCGAAGTAAAGGTATGCTTGAGAAAATGTGGCGAGGTAAGGACTTGAAGAGAAAATGTGGCGAGGTAAGGGCATGCTTGAGAAAAGGTGGTGAGGTAAGGGCATACTTGAGAAAATGTGGCGAGGTAAGCGCTTGAAGAGAAAATGTGGCGAGGTAAGGGCTTGAAGAGAAAATGTGGCGAGGTAAGGGCTTGAAGAGAAAATGTAGCGAGGTAAGGGCTTGAAGAGAAAATGGGGCGAGGTGAGGGCATGCTTGAGAAAAGGTGGCGAGGTAAGGGCTTGAAGAGAAAATGTGGCGAGTTAAGGGCATGCTTGAGAAAAGCTGGCGAGGTAGGGCTTGAAGAGAAAATGGCGAGGTAAGGGCATGTTTAAAAAAGCTGGCGAGGTAAGGGCATGCTTGAGAAAAGGTGGCGGGTAAGGTCTTGAAGAGAAAAGGTGGCGAGGTGAGCGCTTGAAGAGAAAATGTGGCGAGGTAAGGGCTTGAAGAGAAAATGTTGTGAGGTAAGGGCATGCTTGAGAAAATGTGGCGAGCATGCTTGAGAAAAGGTGGCGAGGTAGGGCTTGAAGAGAAAATGTGACGAGGTAAGGGCATGCTTGAGAAAAGGTGGCGAGGTAGGGCTTGAAGAGAAAATGTAGCGAGGTAAGGGCATGTTTAAAAAAGGTGGCGAGGTAAGGGCATGCTTGAGAAAAGGTGGCGGGTAAGGGCTTGTAGAGAAAAGGTGGCGAGGTGAGCGCTTGAAGGGAAAATGTGGTGAGGTAAGGGCATGTTTGAGAAAAAAGTGGCGAGGTAAGGGCTTGAAAACTTGAAGAGAAAATGTGTTGAGGTAAGGGCTTGCTTGAGAAAAGGTGGCGAGGTAAGGGCTTGAAGAGAAAATGTGGCGAGGTAAGGCCTTGAAGAGCAAATGTGGCGAGGTAAGGGCTTATGTGGCGAGATAAGGGCTTGCTTGAAGAGAAAAGGTGGCGAAGTAAGGGCATGCTTGAAGAGAAAAGGTGGCGAGGTAAGGCTTGAAGAGAAAAGGTGGCGAGGTAAGGCTTGAAGAGAAAAGGTGGCAAGGTAAGGGCATGGAAAGAAAAGGTGGCGATGTAAGGACATGAAAAGGAAAAGTGGCGAGATAAGGGCTTGAAGAGAAAAGGTGGCGATGTAAAGCATGAAGAGAAAAGGTGGCGAGGTAAAGGCTTGAAGAAACAAGGTGGCGAGGTAAGGACATGAAGAGAAGATGAGACGAGGTAAGGGCATGAAGAGAAAAAGTGGCGAGGTAAGGGCTTGAAGAAACAAGATGGCGAGGTAAGGACATGAAGAGAAAATGTGGCGATGTAAGGGCATGAAGAGAAAAAAATGGCGATGTAAGGACATGAAGAGAAAATGTGGCGATGTAAGGACATGAAGAGAAAATGTGGCGATGTACGGAAATGAAGAGAAAATGTGGCGAGGTGAGGGCACGAAGAGAAAATGGCTTGAAGAAACAAGTCGGCGAGACAGGGACATGAAGAGAAAATGTGGCGATGTAAGGGTGTGAAGAGAACAAGGTGGCGGGCATGAAGAAAAAGACAGGGACATGAAGAGAAAATGTGGCGATGTAAGGGTGTGAAGAGAAAATGTGGCGATGTAAGGGCATGAAGAGAAAAGGTGGCGAGGTAAGGGCATGAAGAAAAAGGTGGCGAGGTAAGGGCATGAAGAGAAAAGGTGGCGAGGTAAGGGCATGAAGAGAAAATGTGGCGATGTAAGGGCGTGAAGAGAAAAGGTGACGAGGTATGGGCATGAAGAGAAAAGGTGGCGAGGTAAGGGCATGAAGAGAAAAGGTGGCGAGGTAAGGGCATGAAGAGAAAAGGTGGCGAGGTAAGGGCATGCTTGAGAAAAAGTGGCGAGGTAAGGGCATAAAGAGAAAAGGTGGCGAGGTAAGGGCATAAAGAGAAAAGGTGGCGAGGTAAGGGCATGAAGAGAAAAGGTGGCGAGGTAAGGGCATGCTTGAGAAAAAGTGGCGAGGTAAGGGCATGCAGAGAAAAGGTGGCGAGGTAAGGGCATGCAGAGAAAAAGTGGCGAGGTAAGGGCTTGAAGAGAAAAGGTAGCGAGGTAAGGGCTTGAAGAAACAGTGTTGCGAGGTAAGGGCATAAAGAGAAAATGTGGCGAGGTAAGGGCTTGAAGAGAAAATGTGGCGAGGTAAGGGCTTGAAGAGAAAAGGTCTAACCGGGAGTAAATCGGTCTGACCAGGAGGCAGTTGGCGCAGAAGTCAAGTGTGTTGGAGGAGTGCTGTTGCAGTGTAGGTTCCGTTTGGGGCCTATGTGAAATAATGGAGAAAAAAACAACGTAATAACCGACGATAGAAGAATTTGGTTGAACGAATCCGATCGTGGTGGGTCAACAGATTTTGGGGAGCCTAGCAAATTATGACAGAGTACTTTTACCTGAAGACCCCACACCAAACCTGCCACAGCAATGGGGCTACGTGCTGAGGGAGCCTCGGCATTGGATGGAAGAGACCGCTGTTCTATACTCAATGTATTTATAAATGGGGTCCCCCGATCACCATGGAATCGAGCCGCAGGTATCCGTAACTGGTCTCCGCCAACTGGGGTTCTCAGGCGTAGAAGAAGGCTACCGTTTCAAAGGATCTTCGGAGCTCAAACGAACTAGGCTCCATTGGGTCAGTCAATCAGAATGGAACCGATGGCCATTGTAGTATACATACCCTCACGTCTTGTAAGAAAAAGATTCGAGAGACGGGAATGGTGTTACTGGCAGCAGTGGTCTAGTAGCGTGTTGGTGGTGTGGTAGATTGGAGATCTGAGGCTTGAATCCAGCTGTTTGCATGCAAAATATATTGACTTTGGAGTTCGTCATAGTTTTTGACGTCACGACTGTCATGTGATCGTAGACACGCCAGATATCACATGAACACGCGCGTAGAAGGTGATGCTGTGTGGCTAAAATAAGCAAATAGAAGTCTTTTCTCAACCTTAAAGTGCCAGATGTTATAAATAAACATGTTGTTTGGGCGTATAAATAAAATGACATGTAATGATATACTTATAACTAATAATACATTAGTCTGAGTTGTTTGGTCTTTATGCGTCAATGTCTCTGTTGCCAGGCCACTACGAGTCACCACACTTTGCATAATGCACATTGTATTATAGTTTCTTCATGGTCCGAAGAATGATTGCTTTTATTTAAGGAATATTCCAACAGAAGTTACTTTTGCTCTAGGTATTTTTTATTGTTTTAGTCATTTTCAACACGTTTAAAAAAAAATACCAACTTAGGGGAGGGGGGGGCTTGACTGGCGAGTTTGGGACCAAAAGGTTGATTTTCTGTTCTTTGCATATTCGGGTAGAATCTACAAGTTCATGGCAGAAAAATGTCAATATGACGTATACATTTTTTTTTTACAAAATATCTTGTAGGCGAGGGTGGTAAAAAACAATCAAAATGTTGACGTAAATTACCTTAATACTGACTGAGAAGATGGCAGTAAAAACCCGTATATTGGCGGGTTAATCGCGAAATGTGGCAACACCGAGGTGACCTGACTTTTGCCGACACCAATCATCGCTTTTGAGCACTTTGGCCGAAGACAACACAGTAAACCAAGACAGGGCGCCGCCTCTCACTTTCGTTGATTGAAGGCGGATGGCGATGAAGGCCACCCGTGTAGTAAGTAGGCCCTTTGAGTGTTGCTTTGTTGTATCTCATGTGTATTGCATGGGATTACGTTCCGTTCGCGCGTCTTTTGTGATTTCATTTGAATTCATTTTGCAAACTTTTTGACAATAAGAGACATTTTCCAAACTGTCGTCTGTAAAAGGATAACATTACAAGGTAAGCATTGTATTTTATTATCATTATTCGTATTTATTAGATTTTGAATGAATCCTAAATGATAAACAAGTGGGTGAGGAAAGTAAATTGGATTTGGAAGTCGATGTTGATTCGACAAGAAGTTCAACTAGAAGTTGATGTGAAATTTGCTTGTTCTAGATCTATCTAATTCTTTTTTTTTCTAATCGTGTTATATTTTTGTTCAACTGTAAGATCAAGTATTAGAAAATGGCTATTTTTCTGGGCTTATTACGCTTCTTTTGTGTTTGTAATTAATGTTGTGAATTAATCGAAGTTAAGCCTACCCATTTCTAAACCACAGATTAAATATTAAATGGCATTGCAACCCTAGTGCAAATTGTCTGAAAAAGGACAATGAAGATATTATTATTATTATTATTATTACTATTATTATTATTATCATTATTATTACTATTATTATTATTATTATTTTTATTATTATTATTATTATTATTATTATTATTATTATTATTATATTATTATTATTTTGATTTGTATTACTATTATTATTATTTTTATTATTATTATCATTATTATTTTTATTATTATTTTTATTATTATTATTATTATTATTATTATTATTATTATTATTTATTATTATTATTATTATTATTATTATTATTATTATTATTATTATTATTATTATTATTATTATTATTATTATTATTATTATTATTATTCAGTAGGCTAGATCTACTTACTTTTCTACCGAGAATTTGAAAATGTATGTTTTTTCTTTTCAGTTATTCCAAACATGGGAAGAAAATGTTCAGTCTACAAGTGCAAATCTAGAACACCACTTTGCGCATTTTAGGATGGCTGCTGGGAATAATTTCTATATCACTATCACTGTGGAAGATGTGCTCAACACCCATGCAATTGACAAGACGAAACTGATGATAGAGGTTGAACAAGATAACATTGATTACAGTCAGTCTTGTCATTCTTGTGATTTATGTGAGAAGCCTCTGACTGATGCTGAACTTTTGTTAATTGATGACTTGCCAGACAAAGGAGTATCTTCAGAGGAGAAAATATCTCTTCTGTATATTGGTGGATATATTTGTCAAAAACATAAGGATTCTCCAAACCTTCAGGGAGATTCCTCTTTATATTCAAATGAAGTGGTTTCCTACACAGAGAACCTTAACAGGGGAGGCTTGCTTTATCCGTCAGAAAATTTATTCCAGATTCTGTGCTACATGTACATATTTTTTATTAATACCACCGAGCATAGTTCTGAAAATGCACAACAATTCATTTTATTCCAAAGTAATCACTAAAACATCGACGAAGTGGGAATGATTTGATTATTTGATTATAACTCATCCCCGCCCTGTTACTATAATATGATAACAATACGTATAATAATATTTAATTTCATTACTTTATTCGTGTATACCTCATTGACAAGTCTTCCTTTCTTTCTTTCGTTAAAACTTAATTAGCATCGGTGTAATAGACGTTTTAATTAGTTCATAGAAAACAATAATTCAATTGTGGTCATTAATATTTTTAGTATTTTATCTGTTTACCAATATCAAAGCAAACCAAAAGATAATGAGTAACATCGCCCGTTGCCATACACTATAAAACTGTTGCACTCTTCCGTGTGTAACAACAAGCCAATACGCTTCTCGTTCGTTCGCCTTCGCCTTCAATCGACGAAAGGGAGAGGCGGCGGACTGTCTTTTCCTGTGTTCTCTTCGACTTTGGCCCATCGCTTTGATGTAAGAGGCGTTGCACGTCAATGTGTATGTAAACACGCATAGGATACAGAGGGTAAAAACAAATAACTGATCATTTTGAAGTCTGTTTTCACAACAGTGCACATCTAAACCTAGATTTATAATCCTCTTTATATAAGTAACAATGCCAGAGACTGTCTAAAGAGTAAGGGGGCTGCTACAAGGAAACCCATCTGAAGTGTTTGTTTTGTGTTATTTTCTTTTGATTTTTTTTACTTCTATTTTTCTCGAAATGCATATTTTTCACACTAAAATTCTATCTCTTCCGCCATTTACCGAACGATTTGTATTATATTTGGCACATGTTCCTCCTGTCAATGTTAATAGAATGACGTCGGTTTTTTAAATTTTTATATATATTGTAAACTTTT
The DNA here is from genome assembly GCA_037039925.1 of Doris montereyensis. Taxonomy (NCBI): domain Eukaryota; kingdom Metazoa; phylum Mollusca; class Gastropoda; order Nudibranchia; family Dorididae; genus Doris; species Doris montereyensis. The sequence goes on from JAXRKP010000186.1 coordinate 382,653, forward strand.
TGAGAAATTATTTTTGTTTTGTAATAAAAATGCCGTTTTTGTACATTCACGATATATAGTACATTCAGAAATTCATTAAAAAAACAAACAAACTATCCAGAGTATCGAAAAAACCCGACGTCCCTCTTTAGATATTGAATGGAAAAGACGATCTGCACAGGTTTTAAGTGATTTTATTCATAACTAAAGAGAAGAGATTTTGAAAATTGGGTCAAAATCAGTATGGCGGCCGTTTCTATGTAACCAAGGACGCTAGAAACTTTTCAATGATAAAGGGTGACTGTATTTTGACAGTTACTCATGTACATACTAAAACCAAAAACCTAAACTCAAAAGCAAAAAAAAAATCACCTCAGGAGCCACACTTCATCGCCGTCACTTTGTGACCTTCTCCTGTCTCAATCTAAATTATCTGACAATACATTATAAAGATAACTCTTGTAGATCTACTTCTCTCATGTAAACAATTTCCCCCATTGAATATTATTATACAACGGTGGAAGCGGCAGGTATTTAGTTTATGGTACGAAACGACGCGGTGCACCAGCAGTATAAAAACGCAATAGCTTTGGTTGTTATTGTTAAGAAGTGGCATAATGTAGGCTATTGAGATGTATATAAACACAGCGCAGCCAGCTGGGTCTATTTGTTCAACATTGGCATAACTACGGGCATCACTGTTACTTCCACGTATGATTGAATTCTTGATTCTTGGTTGCTTCTAGTTGATACGAAAAGAGTTTAAGGATGAACTTTATTGCTTATCGTTTATTTGAGGTATGGTGTGGAGCGGGCAAGCTCTCTGTCTGTCTGTCCGTCTCTCTGTCTGTCTGTCTGTCTCTCTGCTCTCTCTCTCTCTCTCTCTCTCTCTCTCTCTCTCTCTCTCTCTCTCTCTCTCTCTCTCTCTCACACACACACACACACACACACACACACGCATTCCCTTTCTCTCTGTATTCCTCTGTCTGTCTATCTGTCTCTCTCTCTCCCTTTCTGCCTGTCTGTCTGTCTGTTTGTCTCTCTCTCTCCCTCTCTCTCTCTCTCTATCTCTCTCTCTCTCTCTCTCTCTCTCTCTCTCTCTCTCTCTCTCTCTCTCTCTCTCTCTCTCTCTCTCTCTCTCTCTCTCTCTCTCTCTCTCTCTCTCTCTCTCTCTCTCTCTCTGTCTCTCTCTGTCTGTCTCTCTCTCTCTCTCCCTCTCTCGTCTCTCTCTGTCTCTCTTTGTCTCTCTCCCCCCCTCTCTCTCTCTCTCTCTCTCTCTCTCTCTCTCTCTCTCTCTCTCTCTCTCTCTCTCATCTTCTCTCTCTCATCTTGAGTCTCTATCTTTGATTCTCTGACCGTCTGCTGTCTTCTTGTCTGTGTCACCAAGACAACGTGTTTGTAATATACAATACTTTACATCAGCTTTGGACTGGGCTACTGGTAGGTTCTTTTTTCTTTCGTTTCCCTCTTTCCGTGCCTTACACCTTGCTGATTCTTATTTATTCACACTGAGATCACCGCATAATGTCTGGACGTGTTAAATTGAAAACACACGAATGCACGACTTTTGTGCTTGAACCATACTATCTTTCTCTTACTCTTATAAAGTCAGTACTTCTTATGCCAAATAGTATCACCTCCTGTCGCGAAATGGACCAAGAGAATATAGAGGTCCATTGCCTATAGAGGGGATGTGAATTAGCGACAGGTGGATGGGGGTGGGGTGCTTTGACTTTTTGCTGCGGTTTAATACTTCTGTCACTACTGCTGATGGCTTTATTGTGTTTGTTATTAATTCTCTTCATTGCATTCGAGTTTAAGGGCACGTTTATAATGATAGTGCTGGTTGTGCTTACAAATTACAACGGAAGCCTGCAAGCCGTAAATGTCAGACTTGTGGATTCAGTCGATGCGTTGCCTAGGGGCCGTCATTCTCCTGGATTTTATTGCCTGTGTTTGAATGTGAATGTTGAACTGTGAATAAAATACAGGGTAGCTTCGAGGAGGCCACCAAGAAATTTTTAATATCAATCGACAGGCGTTCACACAATTTAATCAACATGGGCACAGAACACAATGCCATTGTCATGGCGGAGAGAACTGAAGAGATAATTGAGCACTTGACAATGACGGATCGTTGGAAATACCTTGTTGATAGCCTATGTCCCACGAGGGATAACAGGGCATGATACTAATGATGACTGAATGTGATTGACAGTTTCATGTCTTGCTATTATCATTGGGTTTTTTTTTTAAATGTTTTCTTTTGTCTTACTTCATTTTATTTTTTGCTACGTACGAATCGGTAGTTTTATATGGAAGTGAGGCATGGGCGTTAAGGAAAGGGGACGAAAACAGAGTACAACAAGCAAGAGGGATGCTGCTTTACAGAAGAATGTTTCGCGTTAAATGGACAGACTAAAGAACCAACGAGAGCATAAGAACTCGATACACGACGTCGTATGCTGGCTGACATCAGCTAAAATACCTTGGTCATGCTAGTAAAAAACACACAAAAGCAAACATGATGACAACATTATTGCAAGGTAACAAAAGAATGTATAAGAAATCGGGAAGACCTCCTACGTCATACATAGATAACGTGAAAGCCGATAGTGTGGGTTACAGCTACACGACATATATTTCATCGAAGCAGAGACCATGACAGATGGTAGCATGTTCAGTAGTGTTGTGGCAAGGAGTGGGCCACCAACGAACGGACACGGCCATGATGGCAGGTGACGAAATTATGAAGACAAGTGATACATACATGAGACAACGTGAGCCACTGTTTGTAATGACTGTTTTGTTTTTCTTCATTCCGTAATCATGGGCGGTTGGCGAACGCTACGGTCATGTATTACTTCTGTCTTTCGCTCTTTCACAAGTTATGTTATCTTGCAATTTCATCTTAATATTCACATCACTGTACTCGTAGGAAATGTATTTCGTCTTGCTTTCCTCATTCAACTCAGATGTGAAAAAGTATCCAGCTAAATGTAGAGAAAGATATTGTCAGAATGTTAGTACGAAGTGCCTAACAGGCTGTTGTTGTTTTGTATATACACTACCCAGGGAGTCGAGAAGGACTTTGAATGGAATTGCCTGTTGGGGGATTACTCGTGATGTAGAGTCGGTGAGCTTGCACTTGCACGGGATTACGGACCATACATTTGAAGACAAACAGTGAGGCAAGGGGCATGTCGGAAGTTAATGTAATGACACAAGATAATATGAAAGCCCCACAGGAACAAACACAAGGAATAGACAGAAAAAATCCAGGCCACCATGGAGATCCAACCCGCGACCTCTGCGTCGGCACGCATCGCCTCGCCATGAAAATAAAACGTGCTACCAACCGAGCTAACTACGCTCCCTTATTTTATTATCCATCTTAGTTCATCCTGAGATCACCACATGTGGATGGCAGTGTACAGTTTCAACGTATCAAAACGAATCAGAATGAAATCGCTCCTTTTCCCTCCCATTTTAGTACAGGTAGTATGCACTTTTTCTCCTTAACGGTAAGGCTGCTTGGCACCCATACATTTCCCATCGCCATTTTGTGTCTCGAAGTCTTGGTGAGCTTTAGGCAACCACTCTTGGCTACCGATTCCCTTCTTTTCTCATGGTTGTCTGCCCTTCTTGCCGATGACGCACTTAGTACATTGTATCAAATGTTTCACCCTGGGACAGTTGTCCTTCTATCTCGTAGTGGGCGGTTGGCAGGAGGTACTTATAGGTCCTACTTCTTTCCTTTCACTTTTTTTTTACTTATCTTTCGTCTTTCTGTTTTCTCTTAATTCATCCCGAGATCACCGCATATGATGGAAGGCGTAAATTTCAATGAAACCGATCTCGTATTCTATATATCTGCGTCTCTTTCTGTCTGCCTGTACTATTCCCAGTAAAAGGGATGATGAGTGTGAGACGTCGCCAAATCGAAACCGGTTAGGTTTCATTTCATTCTCTGTGAAGGCGGTCAGAAGATCCTCCCACGGCAGACCCAACGGCTTGCCTGTGTGTCGCTCCGCACTTTCCATAGCTAGCGAGCGGGCGGTTGGTAGGAGTAGCAGGTGTATCACTCTTTTGTCTTACTCTTTTCTCTTCACCCATCCTGATATCATCGCAAATTCAAATGAAAAAAAAGAAACAAACCTCATTAGCGATGCGTGTTCTAACTACGGACAACAAGGGTCTCGTCCTGCCAGCATGTCATCACTTCAAGCCGTGACGATGTGTTCTCTTCCATTGAATCATGGGCCCTGAGACTGACGACAGCCACAGTTCCAGACATAAGATTGAGTTACAGTTACAACGGTGCTGTGGCACGCCTGTGAAGTCCCTAGCTACTTGTGCTAGACACTCTGGTTCAATCTTGACTATCCAACTTGACGTGCTTGCCACGGGAAATCTCTTTACTTTCCGGTAAACGTCATGTTTATTATCCGATTTATGACAATGGACGGACGGTTAACGTTGATGATCTAATAGGTCACATTGCCCTTTTCGATTGCCTGTAATAATACAATGGGGAATTGTAGGTCAAACTTCAAAGTTCAACAATAATTATTTTTTTAAATAAGCCAACGAAAGAAGAACAAAAAAGTCAAGTCCATCCACACTCGTCGAAATTGATGAGCGCACCCAGCTAATTGTTTATGTCAAGTTGATGTCGCATGCATGTCAGCATTCTCATTCTTATATATTTTTAAATTTTCATTCTAAACCACCGTTCGCTTAGTGAAAACTCATTGTACATTAAGTCTGGCTGTCTCAGTGTCTGTTATGCTATGCACTTTCAATGAGATATCCAAATCTGGCGTAAAGGTGTCATGAGAAGTGAATCGAGGTCATCATTGGCACGAAGTTCAACAATGGCTAACGTTCAAAGAAACAACGAATTCAATATGCAATATGGTTGGCAGCTGGTAACATAAACACACACATTTATATAAATGTATAATAATAATTATATGTGATACTATGAAGTATATATATATATATATACATATATATATATATATATATATATATATATATATATATATATTACATATTATCTTACGTACATGTGTGTGTATACGTTTGCCACAATCAAGTATGACTAATATGATGTGCGTGTATTTCCTCAACGTCCGTATTATTGATAATTCTGCTATTGGATATCCATTACCTTTAAAGCGGACCGTATTGATTTCGTGTGGGCTGTAGACAAATTATGTAGAACACTCTTTGAATGCTTCATCGTTTTATGGTGTGCGTGAGTACATTGTGTATGGGATGCCTTTCCATACGGTAGTGTTTTCCTTTCACTCATGGATGATATAGTGATGTGTTGTGTTGTGAATCTGCTTATAAGTATGTCTTACACCGATGGTGATGGTTCGATCCATCTGCTTTAGTATAGATGGGTTCGGTTCGGTTTGGTTGTTTTTTTTGGGTGTTTTTTGTTGTTTTCAGTATTAACAAATGTTGACGTCATCGATTCTCGCGAGTGTGTTTAAGTACACACTAATTATTCAGCATGCAGCCCAAGGAGTACATGTTTACGAACGGAACTCTTTTACAAGGTTGGCCAAACAACAATTTCAAATGGAGTCCAAGAGCTCCTCGAAAACTTAACTTGCAAAGGTGAGGGCCACGCTAAAGATAAGGTTAAGATTTGCATCATACCCTCGAAAACTTAGCTTACAAAGGTGAGGGCCACGCTAAAGATAAGGTTAAGATTTGCATCATTCCCTCGAAAACTTAGCTTACAAAGGTGAGGGCCACGCTAAAGATAAGGTTAAGATTTGCATCATTCCCTCGAAAACTTAGCTTGCAAAGGTGAGGGCCACGCTAAAGATAAGGTTAAGATTTGCATCATCCCCTCGAAAACTTAACTTACAAAGGTGAGGGCCACACTAAAGATAAGGTTGTGCGTCATCCTCTCACGTTTACAGAATGATGTCAGTGCAGAGTTGACCACCATTAGTCTGTGTGGTGTGTTAGTAGATTCGTGTGTGCGTGTGTGTGTGTGTGTGTGTGTGTATGTGGACTGTTATATAATAATGTATGTATCTATGTATGTATGTGTGTGTATGTATGTATGTACATGAGTATGTATGCATGTATGTATGTATGTATCTATGTACAGTTGGTTAGCCTGCATTTGTACGGGGGCACGGACTATACATCCACCTTTATGGATGGATGGATAAATAGATTGTATGTATGTACGTATGTATGTATGTATGTATGTATATCATGTATGTATGTATGTCACGTATTTATATATGCATGTCTGTCTCTGGTCTCTGCTCTCTCTCTCTCTCTCTCTCTCTCTCTCTCTCTCTCTCTCTCTCTCTCTCTCTCTCTCTCTCTCTCTCTCTCTCTCTGTCATCATAATTATATTCACACGTTCGAATCTTTCTAATGCGATGTGTCCAACGTTGTGTTCCCTGGGTAAAGACACTACTTAAAATACACAGTTCCCTAGTCGACCCCAAGTTAAAACAAGTTGTGTCAACGTCAACCCAGTGAGTGAAACATGCGGCAGGCTATGGCATTGTTTAGCACAAAGCATCTCAAACGATCCGTTGTGGCGGACG
>JAXRKP010000186.1:399224-444224 GCA_037039925.1 Doris montereyensis
CTCTCTCTCTCTTATCTTTCTCTCTCTCTCTCTCCACCTGAAACCCATCAACATATATTTTAAATCGTAAAACCATAAGAATTTAAAATGATTGAAGTGATCCCTTTGTAACTATGTAGCATAATCAACATTCCAATGGATTGAACGAAACCTTACTGATATCGTATGGTGATTGGATTTTGGTTTGATTATGAATATAACGCTTTTTGGACTTTGTGTCTCGATCGTCTTTATCAACGTTTGATTGTGCGCCAAATCTTAGTGCTCTTATTGAGTGATTGTATTAAAATCCTGCTTTTTACACCAAACCTTTACTTTCTGTTGGCATCTTGTTAATGAATTGAAGGTAGTATCTCCTCTTTTTCTTTCTTTTTCCTCCTCGCATATTCGTGAGTGGTTGGCGGGTTCGGCTCGTAAGTCCTAATTCTTTCTTTTCACCCTTTCACTTATCCTTTCATCTAGCCGTTTCCTCTTAATTCACACTGACATCACCGCAATGGTGGACGAGGTAAATTTCAATGAAACAAACATCTAGCTGTTTCCTCTTAATTCACCCTGAGATTACCGCAAATGATGGACGAGATGAATTGAAATTCAACAAATATCTTGAGTTTTCTTAATTCACCCCCCCTGATGGATAGATGAACTGAAATTCTCTTGGTCGGTCTCTCCCTTGTGTCCATTCCGAGTGGGTAGTGGGCAGAATCTGCTGCTAGGTCCTATCTTTTATGTGTGCTTTTGATTAACCTTGAGATGTCTGCATAGTGTCATTGTGGACAGGTGAACTTTCAATGAAACAAATGCAAATTCCCAAACCTGAAACCTTCTTAATATATTATAAGTCTGTACCCTGCAAGCATGTGTGTAATCTATGTGTTTTCTTGTATTCCTATGTATATGTATATATACATATGTATATGTATCTCTTTATATATAATGGTTTATATTTATATATATATATATATATATATATATATTATATATATATATATATATATATATTATATATATATATACGCTTATATATATATATATAATGATATATATATATATATATGTATCCTATTATGGAATATATATAATTATAGGAACCGATTTATATATATATTATATATTTATTATATACATATTTATTTATAATGGCTGGGGGTAGCAACACACCTATCGTAGCTCACTTTTTGTAAATTCTTCAGGAGTAAGTAAAAAAATATTTATTGAGTGAGTATTAACACAAAACACCCTAAACTTTGGTTTATATTGCAAATTGTACTATTCAACTGATGGTTGGTGGGTTTTTTACGTTTCGATAGATACATTTAGAGATAATTGAAGTTACAATAGTTGGCACTTCTAAAATGGACTATTAAATATCGTAACTCACACTTACCACAGTTAAGCAGCCAATATAGTCTGCAACTGTAGTGGCAATACATTGTAACTCATAGACACGATAGATGAGCAGCTGTATTAACAGGAGTATTGTTATACTAGTTGAATGTTTGCATCTGACATACAATTTCTTGCCAAACAAATGCTACATTGGAGCAAAGAAAAACACTACTGTGAAAATAGAGAATTTCATAGAGTAATATTAATAGGTCTATATTCCTTTATATTTCCCCTGTGATCTTCCATGTGGGAACCCTCCCCCCTTTCCCATGGGGCTTGTTCAAACGATGTAGAATTAAAGTGCGCTCATGGGGAAATCCCGAGATGACAACCAGATATGTTATGGCACTTAGTAGCAGCTTTATACAACCCTTTTAAAAGTCTGTGACTCAGAATAACAACGAATGACATTAGTGAGCACAAGAGAATGCTGGATTGAAGAGATGATCTCATTTTTGTTGATAAGTGAGTGGTATGATTAAATTATTACATGTCTGCACAACCAGACGTAAGTTAAGCAGACCAACCTGTTGCCCCTCCAGAAACTTTATCTTCTGTAGTAAACCACCTGAAGCCCTAGACTCAAATGAGGCCAACGTCATCGAAAAAAAGAAGACATTGGCAAGCCAATGATTTAGCTCCAGGTGGGTTGGGGCATCTTTAAAAGGCACATAATTTTAAAGTGTTGTATTACTTTTTTAGCATTGTATTTGTTACTATATCATTAAAATATGGAAATATAGATAACAGATTAAGGAAATGTTTACAATGAGTCCATTTTAGGGAATTTCGTTTTCTTACTGGCTGACAACAGCGGAAATAAAAAAGACTGATATTCACACTTAGACGAAAAATGAAAAGCGTACTCACAGCTCAACACCAAAAATGAGTCCGATTTAATGCTTTTATTTTGGACTTAATATCCCTTTAAGAAAGCAATATTATTTACAATACTGCCAAAATGATATTAATGCGCCATGCAATTCAAAAGTTGTACTGGACAGGAGAAAAAGCCCAAATAAGCGGTCAACTACTCCCTGGCCAGCGTTGCTCATCCTCACGTTTGGCCGACATCCAAGGACCGTCATAAACAATACTGACCAGAGGGACCAGTTTTTCCTAAAGAAAAATGCACAGCTATCGTAATTGCTTATAAACTCAATTAGCTTTGCTCTCGTTTGGACCTTATGTTGGCAACTCAAGTATTGTAAGTAGAAAAAGATACAATACTTTTCCCTCTGTCAGGTAACACTTTTCATAAACTTGACTGCCAAGTATTGTAACTCCATGACACTATAGTTGAGCAGCCATTTACTCAACACTTTTAGAATACAATAGTATGGAATTGCTAAACAACTAGCTTTTATATTACTATAGTACCCTGAGCATTTTAGAGGTGATGGGTTACCTCCCCTTGGTCACTTTTATTTGGGGGGGGGGGGGGTTTTTCGCCACAAAGCCGAGTTATGATAGTTGAGTTGCTACCCTCCGCGAATTTAATATCATCGTTGTGTAGATATTCTTTTGGGAGTTTTTTGTTCTTCTTGTTTTTTTAGTTTGTTTGTTTGATTTACATTGGTCACACATGGAGGAAGGGGGTGGTTGTGGTGCTACGTGTACGTCCTACTTTCACTCAGTCACGTCTTTCTTTCATCTTTCCGTTTCCTCTAATTCACCCTGAGATCACCGCATTTGTGGTGAACAGGATAAAATCCAATAAAAGAAACAAAATGATCTATGATGGACTATCAGGTCCATTTTGTCAAATAAATGATTTACAATATGTAATTGGATTTTGTGGTTGGTTGGCGGGAGCTAATGGTAGGTCCTACTTCTTTATCATTTCTCCTTTTTCATGTGCCTTGTTTCTTGCTGTTTACTCTTGAATATCACTGTCTATGGTGGACGGGGTAAATTCCAATTAGACAGTCAGTCCCTAAAGGGATTTATAAAGTTTTATTATTATTGTTATTATTATTATTATTATTATTATTATTATTATTATTATTATTATTATTATTATTATTATTATTATTATTATTTTTATCATTATTATTATTATTATTATTATTATTATTATTATTATTATTATTATTATTATTATTATTATTATTATTATTATTATATTATTATATTATTATTATTATTATTATTATTATTATTATTATTATTATTATTACTATTATTATTATTATTATTACTATTATTATTATTATTTCTATGATTACATCGCTCATGGATTCCGTTTTATTTTGCATATCACCTCAGACCAGGGTTTTACCCCGTCAGGAGAGGATGTCTCTGGAGGTGGAGAAGGACGGGCCGACTGCAGCGCCACCCACAGCAGCAGCAGCGACAACGACACCGACGATTCGTTTGACACGCAGTGGAGGAGGGCTGCCTGTATGCCGCATCGTCCAATGGCAGGAGGACAGGCTTCTACATCTGCTGATAAACAACGAGAGCGGCAGAGGCAGCAAGATCAACGTCAACTGCAAAGGTAGGAAACAGTTCTACCTGAAGATCATGAATTGTATTCTTTCTTTCTTTCTTTCTTTATCAGCTTCCATTCTACTTTCCGGTGTATGGGTTTTAGATGCCCGAAATGATCTTTCTCCAGGATGCTCTGTCCTGACATTTTCTGTTTCCTTCCGTGTAAGTTAAATTTCTTTGCGTTAATGCCTCTTCTATATCTTCTTTCCACTTTCTCTGAGGTCTGCCTTTTGGTCTTTTACCTCCGAGTTTTAGCACTGTATACTGATTTAGTTATTCTATTGTCATTCATTCTGTTAACATGCCGAAACCATCTCAGTTGATTCATTTCTATCTTAGTTTTTATGCCATCTGCTTTGGTTTGATCTCTTATTGTTGTGTTTCTGATTTTGTCTCTTTTAGTTTTATCCTACTACCGTTGTTAGATATTTCATTTGCGGCTGCCTGCACTCTACTGTATTCCCTGCTGTCTAAGGTCCAAGTTTCGCTGCCACGGAGAAGAGTAGGACAATAAACTGTGTTGTATACTGCCATTTGGGTTTTTGTTGACAATTCTTGTTTACCTACAAATGCCTTTCCTAGATGGTTATATATTGCACTTGCCTTTTGGATTGTCTGGCTGATTTCTTCTCTTAGTTTTCCCTCTGAGTTAATCATTACTCCTAAGTAATTGTAGCTTTGAACTTGTTCTAAATTTTCCCTGCCCTAATTTAAGATTTTGTGTTTAAGCTTCCCTAGTTACTAGCATTGTTTTGGTTTTCTTTGCATTCTCATTTTTTTATTTTTTTTATTAAATTCATTATTCATTATGTTGATATTTGACTGGAGGTCCCTTTCTGATTTTCCAAACAGAACTAAATCATCATCAAATGAAAGCATTGATACATTTACTGGTTTGAGCTTCCACATGTATACCTACATTCATTTTTCTTCATTTTTGAGGATGCCTTTGTGACTGAATCCATAAATGTGATAAACAAAAGAGGACTTAGGGCACAACCCTGTCTTACTCCTATATCTACATCAAATTCTTCAGATACATTTCCAGCTACTCTCACTGCACATGTTGGTTTATTGTAAAAACTTTTAATGGCTTCTATTAAATTTTGCTCTTCATTGTGTTCTTTTAAAGAATGCCATAGTTCCGTCCCTCCTCACAGTATCAAATGCCTTTTCTAAGGCAATAAAACACAGGTGCAAGTCAATGTTTCTCTCAAGGACTTTTTCTATTATTTGTCTAATTGTAAATATGTGGTCTTGTACACTTCTTCCTGGTCTAAATCCGCTCTGATGCTCTTCAATCTGATCCTCTTCTCTTTTCCTTAGTCTCATTTCCAGTATCCTGGCATATACTTTTCCTGGTACGCTAAGTAGTGATATCCCTCTATAGTTTGAGCATTCCATAGTTGATCCTTTCTTATGTATTGGTACTACCGTTCCCTTTTTCCAGTCGTCTGGCACCTGTTTGGACTTCCATGCTTCTTGACATATTGCATGTAGTAGTTTGTCTGCCTCTTTCCCTTGGTTTTTAATCATTTCTGGATAAACTTGGGCTTTTCCTAATTTCACTTTTATTTAGCTGTTTGAAGTTCTTCCATTGATATATCTACATCTTCAGCTGTCTCATCTGGATTACTTGTTGACTCTTAACTAATTGATCTTTACTCCTTGTTTCATATGTTCTGGAGGGATTATGTAACTGGTGAAAATGCTTCCTCCATGTTTCCATGATTTCGTTGTCTCCTTTCATTATTTCTCCTTTGGCATTCTTAATTTATCGTATTGGGCATGCTTTGGTCTTTCTCATGCTCTTCATTGCTCCCAGAACAGCTTTCGATTTCCTTGATAGCTTTCTTGAAGTCTTTGTCCAAACTCTTCCCACTGTTCCTGTTTTGCTTTCCTAACTTCCCTCATGCGATAGTTCTTTATTTCTTTTACTCTCGGTCTTTTTGTTTGCAAGTATTTCTTCCAGGCATCCTTCTATTCTTTGATCTTAGTCTTGACATTCTCACTCCCACTATACTGTTCTTTTCCTATCTCCTTTAATTTGTTTCCTACCACAGACCTCTTCAGTACACCTGATGAGTGTTTCTTTATATATTTGCCACTTTTCTTCTATTGTGCTTTCCTTCATATCCATCTGCCTTTCACTGATAGATCTTTTTATCCTGGATTGGTACATTTGTTTTACTATTGGTTTATTTAGTTCTTCTATTTTGAGTTTAGTAGCTTTCTTCTCTTTCCTTTTCTGTTTGTTTTCTTCAGTTAATAATCTCATTTTGGCTATCACTAGGTGATGATCACTAAATTTTTCAGCTCCTCTGCTTACTCTAGCATCCATTGTACTGTAAAGGGAGCTGCTAACTATTATGTAGTCTATCATTGACTTTTCACATCTGTCTTCATTTTTGCTCTTGTATATTTGTGGATATCTCTATGAGGAAAGAATGTGTTAGCTATTTTCATGTTATTCTTTAGACAAAAATCGATTAGTCTCTCTCCATTTGGAGAAGTTGTTGTCTCTCCTTCTTTACCTATTACTCCTCCTGATGTTTCTACATTGTTACCTACTCTAGCGTTTAAATCTCCTAAAACCATTAATTCCTGTTTGGGTGTGAGATTCTCTGCAGCTATTTGTAAATCATTTTCGAAGACATCTTTTTCTTCTTTGGTGGCATCTTCGATTGGTCCATAAGGTATTAATAATTTAATTTCTCTTCCTTTTGGTTTAATATTTACCTCTAATAGCCGTGGGCTTACAAATTTCAACTTTCTAGTAGCATTTCTTTCCTTTTATGCATTAGAGGCCTATTCCTGCTCTAGCTCTATCTTTGACATCTACTCCTGAGAAGATTAAAGTATGATTTGGTCCTACATTTTCTATTCCTTGTCCTTTTTTTTTGTTTCTGTAGTAAAATGTCTGCTTTGAATTTTCCATTTCTTCAGCTAATTCTAACTCCTCTCCATTAATTGCCCGAACATTCCATGTTCCAAAAATCACAGTCCGTGTTCTTTTCAGAGTCGTCTTCGAAAGTTCAAGCCTAGTATATCATTGTATATATTACTTTGAATCGGGTTGTTTTGGATAAGCAGGATTAGCCCACTGTACCCTAGGTATCTGTCAGGGTTAACTCCCTTAGCCTTTAGTTATTCCAGACTAACCTACAAGGCAGCAGGTTGTTATTTTCTGTTAAGGTTATCTCCCTTAGCCTTTGGTCAGTCAAGACCGGCCTGCAAGGCAGCAAGTTGTTTTCTTTCAGGGTCAACTCCCTTAGCCTTTGGTCAGCCAAGACCTGCCTGCAAGGCAGCAGGAGACTCGTGGAGGGCAGGATCATCTACTCCCCATACAGGTGCTTTCCTGTCCACTGCCCGGATGAATTATATTATGATTGCAAAAAGTATCCTGAAGGCGGATATGGCCCATAGAGGCAGAGCTTATCCAGGTTTCTATGGCATGAAACGGAACAGGTGATAATAATAACCTCCTGGACAGGACTCTAGTCTGATGAAGGTTTAAACTCCCAAGCTAGTGCTTGTACACGTTTTTCACCCAATTCGAGTGGGGAAAAGGCGTGTTAAATGTCTCAAGGAACATAGCATCGGGCCGAGCTTTGCAAGGATTCCAACCTGGGACCTTATGGTCCCAATTCTGGCAATCTAACCACCGACGCCATGATATGATTGTGTATGTACATAATATATTATTATAGCAACACAGAGATAGATAAATATGAAGATATATAGAATGTCTCTAGCTACCTATTTATTTTTCTATCTGCGGGTGGTTGGTGGGAGGTATTGGTAGGTCCTGCTTCTTTCCTTTGGCTCATTCGCTTTTCTTTCATCTTATTGATTTTTTTATTTGCAATGAGATCACTGCATATGGCGGACGGGTTAAATTTCAAATGAAACTCATTTAGTATATTCTATGGAAACTTAGTCAGGCGATGGGTGCCGGCACGGAGGGTTGCAGATTCATGGACAGAACATAACATAGGTGTTCAACAATAAACAGGATGAGGCATTCTTTGCAATTTACATGTTTGCAGTGTTATTGTTATCCTGAGATGTCTTGTTGCCATGTAAACAAGGGCTGCTGGTAGGCGCTTCTCTTCTCCTTTGCTCTTACCCTTATCCTCCATCTTGCTGTTTCCTCTTAGTTCACCCTGAGGTCACCGCTTATGGTGGATATGGTAAATTTCAATGAAACAAACAAACAAGGGGGGGGAGAAGTTTTTCACAATACAAAAGCTGAAGTACTTTGGGCACCCTCAAGAGACATGAGTCGCTGGGAAGAACAGTGTTGAAAGAGGAAGTAAATGGAGAAAAAAAAAACTGGAGGAATGTCACGGGGTGCAGTGGGAGCTTGAGGAGGGAGAATCCTTACAAGTAATAAACAGGCTAAATTCGTATATTGTAAGAAACAAAACTAGAAATACGCTGGGAGACTGGCAATGGATAAAGAGGATTCCCGTGATGCAATCTGAGGTGCCATGTCCAGAAGGATAGGCAGTTGAGGGTTATGAACCTGGATAACCCTCTGCCCAAGTCTGATTTTATGTGATGTCAGTGGTCTAGTAGTAAGGTTGTTGGACTTGGGATCACGAAGTCCTGGATCCGAAGCCTAGCAAGGCTAGGTCTGATGTTTGGTTCCTTGGGTAAGACACTTAACATGCATTTTCCCCGCTCGATCCAAGTGCAAATGGGTACCAGCAACAGCTTGGGAGTAACTACTGTGACAGAGTAGTGACCTGTCCAGGATGTGATTATTAGCACCTGTTCCACTTCACGCTATAGAAACTGGGATATACTCTGGCTCTATAGGCAGTAAGGGCCTTTAAGGAACATTATTACTATACTTACAGCTCTGAGTAGTCTTATTGTGGGTACTTGACTTGACTTTTATTTACTTTAACCTAAGGATAAAATGTTTTTAGTATGCTTTTAGCTTTGTGTCTTTAAATCTGCATTTTCCTTGAAAAGAATGTTTACGTGGATGAACTGTAATATTTAAAAAAAAAGAAAGTTAACAAGTTCAGAAACTTGAGAAACTCAAAAGTCAGGAGACGTCATTTTGGGTTTCACAAAACTACTGTCCCATTTCGCCAGAAAGGCCAGCGAATGGCTGACTTTTTGTTCTTTACTTTAAAACAGGGTTAATTCATATGTGTTTATCAACGTTTCTGACATATTACTGGCCATCGTCCAAGTTATAAATAGCTTGTGTGATCAGGGTCTTGTTTTTCGAATTTAAAAAGTTGGCAGCTATGCTTCTGTATCCCACTCATGAAATTATTTTTAAAAATACTCTCTAATAGGAAATCAAAAGTTTAACAGAGGATGGACTCCTCTACATCTGGCGGCCTACTTTGGACAGAATTCGGCTGCCAGACTTTTGCTGGAGGTAAGTAGATTTGATTTGATTTTGATTTTAACCATATCCACAACTAAGTTGATCTCGGGGATTTTTAGTAGGATTTTTGATTTTGCCTGGACTGCATTGTAAATAGACAAGAAATCTTTAACTCCCACAGAGTATTGTGATGTGCCCACGGGACCTCCTTTTTTATCGTCCGTCCTCAATGGGACTAGGTGTAAGTCCGGATCAGGGGTATAGGTTTTACTCGAAAATACTCAAGAAAACATTTCAGCCTGTCGGGGCTTGAACCCACAGCCTGTTATTTGAGAGGCCGTTACCTTACCTCTTGGGCTTGGTTACCGAATCCCCCTGTTGGAGGTTGGCAGTTCAGCCTTTTTTTTTTGTGTTCATTTATTTCACTTTTTATCTTATAATATTATGTCACTGTGTCTGTACATTGCTGTGACGACATGAGTGTTATAATAAGGTGTCAGCATCAATACAAGTTTTTTTTTTTATTCATTTAGAAGTTATCTCAAGGTGCATACACACGTAGTTTGTGGAACACAAGGCGAAATTTGCTAGAGACCTATACTTAGATTTAGATGGACACACACAATACACACATATAAAGAGTTTTACACACACATATATATATATATGGACACACATACACACACATGCACACATGTACAGCTTTACACAGGTATAGATGGACATACACACACATACATACAACTTTTCACAGATATAGACATGATTTAAACTGCCTAATTTCTGTTGTATACTTGTACTTACTTGTGAACATCGGTTGTTGTTTACTCACGGAATCCCAAGTTTTAGTCTGTTGCTGCCTGTGTGGGTTAACAATTCACTATTTTCTTGGACTGACACTCGCAATGTGTCAGTGGGGCAGCTTTTATCAATCTCTTGTGTTTTTTTTTG
This sequence comes from Doris montereyensis, assembly GCA_037039925.1. NCBI lineage: Eukaryota > Metazoa > Mollusca > Gastropoda > Nudibranchia > Dorididae > Doris > Doris montereyensis. Next base: position 409,411 of record JAXRKP010000186.1, read on the forward strand.
TCATGTTGATAACTGTTTGATGGCTATAAAGAAAAAGAGAGATAATTATGACTGCAAGGATTTGTGAAGCCTATATTCTTGAATTGTGTATCTCTTCTGAAATGTATGTCATAGAATATAATCATATGTATCATCTTTGACGTCATTGTCATGCCAAACTGTTATAGTCACTGAAACAAAAAGAGATTCTGATTTTGAATATGATTATTATTTTGATTCTGACCCTGATCTATTCCAGTTTGGTGCCTCTGTCAATGTCTTGAATTCCATAGGAGAGAGTCCACTACACTTGGCAGCTTACACTGGACGGGAGGTAAGTCTGAGATACTAACTAGGGCAGGTACACTACCAAGATTGGAACATGGGAGCAGGAAGTCTGGAATTCTTGAACTTTCTCCCAACCGGCATGAAGAACAGCCAAAATATTTTTTCCTTAAGAAAATGTTGAAAACACTTTTTTTTTTTTATGAGACATTTGTAAACTTGTTGTCAATTGAATCAATTGGGGATTATTGACATTGTAAAACGCTTAGAGCATTTTCTATGTATAAGGGCTATATAAATCTAAACGTTATTATTATTATTATTAATTTGACACCTGTTAGCATTGTAACTTTTGTTGGCCGTTTTGCTTTAATGTAACAGCAGTGAGTGCAGTTGTCCCTTATTACTTATGCTATTGCACTGTTCATTTGAAAACCCACTTTTGGTGGGAAGAAAAGAATATCATAGCCCCGATAAACTTGATAAAAATAAAAATTAATGTGTGAAAACATCATTTTAGACAATCATTGATCAAATAGATAGGGTTTCATTTTTGAAAATCTTTGTTGATCTATTTTTAAAAAAATTTTTTTTTCTTGTCACCATTTTCAATATAGGAAGTTGTAGGCCACCTACTCAAGTATGGAGCTGACACCTCTCTGATCAACTCTCAGGGCCAGAAAGCCTGTAACGTTACTGGAAACAAACACATTCTAGACATGCTTAAAGGTGAGTACATCTGCAATGATACTGTAATCTAACACATTCTAGACATGCTAAAGGGAGTTCATCTGCAATGATACTGTAATCAATCACATTCTAGACATGCTAAGAGGTGAATACATCTGCAATGTTACTCGAAAAAATACATTCTAGACACGATGAAAGGTGAGTACATCTGCAATATTACTGGAAACAAACACATTCTAGACATGCTGAAAGGTGAGTACATTTGCAATGTTACCGGAAACAAACACATTCTAGACACGCTGAAAAGTGAGTACATCTGCAATATTACCGAAACAAACACAATCTAGACATGCTGAAAGTGAGTACATCTGCAATATTACCGGAAACAAACACATTCTAGACATGCTGAAAAGTGAGTACATTTGCGATGTTACTGAAACAAACACATTTTAGACATGCTGAAAAGTGAGTACATTTGCGATGTTACTGGAAACAAACACATTCTAGACACGCTGAAAAGTGAGTACATTTGCGATGTTACTGGAAACAAACACATTTTAGACATGCTGAAAAGTGAGTACATTTGCGATGTTACTGGAAACAAACACATTCTAGACATGCTGAAAGGTGAGTACATCTGCAATATTACCGGAAACAAACACATTCTAGACACGCTGAAAAGTGAGTACATTTGCGATGTTACTGGAAACAAACACATTCTAGACATGCTGAAAGGTGAGTACATCTGCAATATTACCGGAAACAAACACATTCTAGATACGCTGAAAAGTGAGTACATTTGCGATGTTACTGGAAACAAACACATTCTAGACATGCTGAAAGGTGAGTACATTTGCGATGTAACTGGAAACAAACACATTTTAGACATGCTGAAAGGTGAGTACATCTGCAATATTACCGGAAACAAACACATTCTAGATACGCTGAAAAGTGAGTACATTTGCGATGTTACTGGAAACAAACACATTCTAAACATGCTAAAAGGTGAGTATATCTGTATTAGTATATCAGTATGTTGGAAGTTGCGAATTGTGTTAAGTTGGAAATGAATTAAAATTCTTGTTATGATGACACTAAATTAGAAATCTTTATTTCTTACTTGTAGGCCCATCTCAGACTAGGTATGAATAGGATTGTATGCACTTAAATCAAAAGTACTAAAAACAAATGTTCTACTATCTTTGCATAAATTCAGTTTATTAATGATAACAGGAAACATCCCGTTGGCCATCATTTGCATCAATGAATCACTTGATGTGACTCACTAAAAACAAAAAATTTTGTTTTGACTATTGTCTGTTCAATTTTTTGTTGTTGACATACTTTGAGATTTTCGCCATTAATTTTCTACTCTATATGATTTCCGGGGATTTTTTGTAACTGTGTCTGCTTAGTGTTATACTTGAGGAACACTTTTAAAAAGCATCCTTTTTTTGTTGTTGGTATTGTTGTATCTACAACATTCATGTCTTGTCAAAGAATTAGTTAGGTGGTTTTTTCTGTCCGATATATATATATCACCTTTGTGTGCTGTCGCACTACTATTTTCACCAAACAATTATGATGCATTTTTGCTACGAGTCCCTTCTGTCTTAAAAATCAATTGACATCGCAAAGTTTCGAAATAGAATACGTATCACCACTCTGTACAAGATTGTACAATTTTTAAAACAACACATTTTTTATTGTTCTGTTCACCCTTAGCCGCTGACCAGTCGGAACATCTTCGCTTGAGTCTGAATTTCTGGAGGCAGCAAGTGAAGGAGATACAGAATTAGTTTCCCAGATGGTAAGATTAGCCCGCAAGGGTGGCATGTGGTCAAAGTCACCTTGGAACTTGAATCTTTTCTCACATAGCATCCACATACATGTACTGAGCTACCTTTAACACATCATTGTTGAAATTTTACTTCATATGTTAGGGGAAGTAATCCTGATGTATTTTGTCCCATCACCAGTTCAAAATTGTGTACATTTTTTCTGCACTCTTTTTTTGTTTGTCTTTTATTCTTTTTTAATTGTTGCTATGATTTGTCTGTTGTGTAATTAATTTATTTTGGGGTTTTATAGCTAAATGAAATCAATCATATTAAATGAGATCTGAGTCTCCTCCCTTGCATTGTTATGGAGAGTGATTTAGAAGACAAAGTGAAGAACACGCTGGTGGTAAAGGAGAATATTATATCAGCTATAAAAAGAAAGATCTTGTCAGGGTGTTAGTACGAAGGCTACTGTACTGTATTCTCCCCATTGAATTTAGAAAGACTTTGAGTGAAATAGCCTACTGGAAGATAAATGATGTATAATCGGTGAGGCTGCACTTGTATGGGGACACAGATTATAAATTCGTCTTTATCTTTATCTGTAGATTGTTAAAGCAAGTCTACAACAGGTAAATAAACGCCTGATGTGAATCATCTGAGGCTTTGTAAAAGTGCATCGGACACAAATGCTGTAAACTCATATCCAATGGTCTAAAAACACATCCTTAAACTGACAGAAATTAAGGGAAAACATTGGAGGTGTGGAGCAATCGATAGAGTTATGAGTTTGTAATCATGACGACACTGTTTCAAGCGTCCAGGTATTCTTTGACGATGTTTTTCTTTTTGGAAACATATTACATTCCTCTTTCTTTACTTCACTCAGGTCTGAATGAGAATCTAGCTATAGGTAGAGAGAGAGAGAGATCTTGTTAAAATGATAGTATAAAGGCTTAATAGTTAATTGTATAGTATGCTCCTCAGAGAATGGAAAAGGACCTTAAACAAAGGGCCTACTGGAAGATAAATGTACAGGGATTTGGATTATAAATCCATCTGATTTTTCTTTGTGCTCATTGAAAGTAGTATAAATTGCTTTTAAATGTGCAATGCCAATGAATATTTCAAAAGTCAGAATAAAATAGTTTCTTCTAGAAATTTGTCTTAGTTTTAGAGAGTGTCTAATGTAATTTCTATGTGCCATATTTTCGTTAAAACAAATATGTTGACATTTGTTTATTATATACATTCTTGATTGACAGCTGGAGGAATCACGAGGTCCACTGACCAATGCAGTCGACTCTTTTGGCAACTCAGCTCTCCATCTGGCCACCATGAGAGAGGTCACGGCGCTGTGGCAGCTTTCCTGATGCACCATGGGATAGATGCTTCTCTACGCAACCAAGCAGGTAAGCCACAGAGTGATAGCTGTCACCCCACAACAATAATAATAATGCACATATATATTACGCCAACATCTCATATATAGAGCTCTAGGTGCATTACTAAAAGAAAAAAGAAAAAAATAATAATATTACTTACTCACTACACACAACCACACGGAAAAATGCAAAAAAACGGGCTTAAAAATTACATTGTTAAATGATACTCTCTAACCAGAAACATTAAAAGCTTTTCTAAATAAATATGTCTCCAAGCGCTTCTTGAAAACATACAGAGATGACGATAACTTCACGTCATTGGGGAGATCATTCCACACACCGAGACCGAAATGTTGAAAGCTGCGTTCACCAGCTTTTGAACGGCAGCACAGTATGTTGTGTTGAAGGGCGTTCTTCATCAACCTTAGCCGTCTGCATGGCTTGTGGCGAGACAGCAAATCGTTGATATATGCTGGCGCCACATCGTTTAGAGATTTATAGACTATGGATGCCGCCTTGTGAAAAATTAGGAGCCAATGCCGATCTTGGAGCAATGATGCTGCGTCATCCCTCTTCTTTTTCTGCAGTACAAGACGGGCAGTGTAGTTCTGGAGGTTTTTGAACTTGGTTTAGTTCTCCAGTTGAAAGGTCAAAAAATAAGGAGTTGGCATAATCCAATTCACAAAGAATGAGTGAAATCACAATTTTTGCAGGAATCAGTTATCAAAAATTGCCGAATGTTGCTGATGTTTCTTAAGGTGTAAATTATATTTCTTCTGATTTCTGTTATATATTCGCTCATTGATAATTCACTGTCCGGTATTACACCCATGTTTTTTACTTTCTACAATACAAGATAATCATCCGACTTAGTCATGACATGTCTGTATCACAAGATTCATGAAAATTTTACAACAGAAAGCAGAAAATTGGTTTTGTGTATTTAATTCTTTATAATCCCTCAGCATGACTTTCATTATGACATTTTGTTCACTTGTTCTGATGGAGGGGACTCGGTAGTCCAGAGGCATGGTGTCGGCCTCTCAACCACAAAGTCATGGGTTCTAGCCCGGCAGGTTGAAAAGTTTTCTTAGGCTTTTTTTCAACTTCAACCTACTCCCTGATCCAGATGTGTAGATTGATACCTAGTCCCATCGGAGATGGATGATCAAAAGGAGGTTCTATGTGCAGGGCTGTCAGGCAAAATTAAAAAATCCTACCAAAATCCTGAGATAATTTTAGTTGTGGATGTGGGTAAAATCAAAATTAAAATCAAATTTAAGTTGGAGTATTACTTTAGTTATGAAATCTTGCATTGATTTAGAGTACATTACATGTTCTATTTACTCAGCTCTGGCGGTGTTTACTTATTAACTATGTTTATTTATCAATGCTATGTATTGATTAGAATGATGATAAAACCATTTTTTTAAATTTAGAAAAGTTATTCATTTCACTTTGTTTTGTGTAAGCATATGTTCTGGTATTGGTTTTGAATTTGGATTTCTTTTCTGTTGCTTTGAGCTTGTTAACTGTCTTTTTATTTCTTATAAGGCTATGTTTCATGGGATCCATTTTTAATTTCCTTGTGTGTATATGTAATGAAAGGTTTATATAAATCTCAACTTCTTAACATTGGCTAGTATATAAAAAAATTAAAATTTTTCTGAACACCTTGTTTCTGTGATCGAACGCTCCATTATCATATCTCTTCAGAGGCGATGTAGGTCATTTGACTTTTAAATGCCCCATACATCTCAAAATAATCATGGAGTTTTAAAAATAAATGAACATATAGTAATCAATAAGAACAATGCACATTCATTCATCATACAAATATTAAAAATTATAGAGCTCCATATCAATGGCATTTTAAAAAGAATTAATACTGTTTGCATTTTTGTTTTGAACAGAGATTTGTGAGGTCTTGTGTTTTTCCCATCACTGACAGCCAATTTGGCTCAGAATTATATTGTCTTAATAACTGCCCATTTGATCATTTTGGAGTTAAAGCCATTATCAGATTCAGTCATCAGTTGACTTGTCTCACAAAATAATGTAACCAAATTCGGTCTACGTTTGCCATAAATTTCACTGGCATTTTGTCCTAACTCCAGATTCTCTTTCACACTGGAAACTTTAAATTTTTTATTCAAAACGGTTTTATGGATAGTTAGGACAATTTGATTCTCACTCAACGCAGTGTCGATAAAATTAGATTTTTAGAGCATCCTATTGCGACTGAATTCATTGTACTGGTTCGTGTCAGGTAACTTTGACGGCCTGCAGTAATGACTGATTTCCTCTTCTAGGTCAAACAGCCCTTGACTTGGCACAGACACCAAAGATCAAGCAACTTCTGGGTCTTCAACCAATCAAAGATTTGCACCTAGTTCCTCAACGTTTTGAAGGTCTTTGCTTAAGGTAAAGTTATGAAGCTATTACTTTTTGTGATGCAATCTGATATTCTTCAAATTATGATTTTTAAAGTGGGAAATTTCCTAACCATATATTTTTTTGTTTTTTTTATGAATGAGTTTTCAACATTTTTTCCAAAAGTGACATTTGTTTCCTTAGTATTTTTGAATATTTTAGATTGATAATTGCATTTGTTTTCAACTTTTGGAACATTTCTTTTGATAATTGCATTTGTTTCCCTTTACTTTTTGAACTTTTGGATTGATAGTTGCATTTGTTTCCCTTTACTTTTGAACTTTTGGATTGATAGTTGCATTTGTTTCCTTTTACTTTTGGATTGAACTTTTACTGAACTTTTGGATTGATAGTTGCATTTGTTTCCCTTTACTTTTGAACTTTTGGATTGATAGTTGCATTTGTTTCCTTTACTTTTGAACTTTTGAATTGATACACTCAGTCTTTTAGAAACCCAAATTGGGAGTATGTGGGTAGAAATGCATACGGAGAGGAAAACATTGATTTGACAAATTAGAAAGCTTTTCAAAGTGTCAATTGATCTAGCTATTCTTCATGCATCATTATGCTATTTATTTTAAGTCCAGTTCACCCCTGGCACCCACAACATCTCCAATATGATCATGGCAGTGAGACATATGAAGCGAAATGGAATGCAAGATCATAAAGGCAGACGGTTGTGACTGTTGTAACTTCTTTCTAAGGAAAATTTTTGAGTTTAAAGATATAGGAGCGACAATTGCATCATCGATATCCAATGTATAATATTGATACAGCTGGGTGTTATCAGATTTTATCAGAGCTTCTGTGAGAAAACTATGGTTGTGTCTAAAGGAAATTTGTGCTATCAACCGTTTGGAGGGGGGTTCAGGGTTTATGTTTCTGTCCTCTTTTTTTTAGAAGGTTCTTAGCTGCCAGGATTTGTTTTCTTTTGTTTTCCTTTCATTTGTTTTTTCAATGGGAGAGGTTCCATTATTGTTTGTCGAGTTCGTTCTTCTTTCAGAAGATTTTCAAAAATGAAACTTTCAAAATATAGTGTTACAGTAGTAGTAATCTAAGAACACACAGCCTAACATCATGGTCAGTCTGCCAGCACGCTATTTTAGGAAACAGATTTTTTTGTCTGTATGAATTGGCCCCTTAACAACACACCCAGACTGGCAGATGTCACAATTTTTTAATAGACATCTAACTTGTCAAAATTATCAAGAAAGAGGAATTTTTTTCATGTGTAGATTTTCAAGCCACACCATCGTCATCATCATCATCATCATCATCATCATCATCATCATCAATCATCTATCATCCATAGCTTATCTATGGTCGGATGTTGCTTCCTGAACCTTCTTTCAGAAAGGCTCATGATCTGTTGTCATTTGTCTTGTCTCTTTTGTTGTGGTTTGGAGCCATTCTTCTTTATCTTGTTCCCTTCTACTTGGTCTTCCTCTTCTACTTGGACTTCCTCTTCTACTTGGTCTTCCTCTTCTACTTGGTCTTCCTCATCTATTTGGTCTTCCTCTTCTATTTGGTCTTCCTCTTCTACTTGGTCTTCCTCTTCAACTTAGTCTTCCTCTCTTCTTGGACTTCCTCTTCTCTTGGTCTTCCTCTTCTTTTGGTCTTCCTTTTCTATTTGGTCTTCCTCTTCTTCTTGGTCTTCCTCTTCTCTCTTTGGTCTTCCTTTTCTACTTGGTCTTCTCTTCTACTTGGTCTTCCTTTTTCTACTTGGTCTTCCTTTTCTACTTGGTCTTCCTCTTCTACTTGGTCTTCCTCTTCTACTTGGTCTTCCTCTTCTACTTGGTCTTCTTCTACTTGGTCTTTCTTCTTGGGTCTTCCTTTTTCTACTTGGTCTTCCTCTTCTACTTGGTCTTCTTCTCTTCTTCCTCTTGGTCTTCCTTTTCTAGTCTGATGATGTCTTAAGGCTTTGGTCTTCCTCTTCTACTTGGTCTTCCTCTTCAACTTGGTCTTCCTCTTCTTGGTCTTCTTCTTCTTCTTCTTTGGTCTTCTTCTTTTCTTTCAACTAAAATGTGTTTTTTCAAAGAGTCTGATGATGTTTAAGGTTGATGTTTAAGGTATCCAAAATATCTTCTATTTCTTCACCTTTGAAGATCTGGGCTTTCATATTGATTTTGACTGCAGTCCTTTCTTTCCACTATACTCACTCAAAGATCGTATGAGTATTTCTAAAGCTCTGGGCTTTGTTGCTCTCTCAAAGATCGTATGAGTATTTCTAAACCTCTGGGTTTGTTGCTCTCTCAAAGATTGAGTATTTCTAAACCTCTGGGCTTTTGTTGCTCTTCAAAGATCGTATGAGTATTTCTAAACCTCTGGGCTTTGTTGCTCTCAAAGATAGTATGAGTATTTTAAACCTCTCTTTGTTGCTCTTTCAAAGATCGTGTGAGTATTTTTAAACCTCTGGGCTTTGTTTTCTCAAAGAATGAGTATTTCTAAACCTCTGGCTTTGTTGCTTCAAAGATAGTGTGAGTATTTCTAAACTTCTGGGCTTTGTTGCTCTTTCAAAGATCGTATGATTATTTCTAAACGTCTGGTTTTGTTGCTGTCAAAGATAGTGTGAGTATTTCTAAACCTCTGGGCTTTGTTGCTCTCTCAAAGATCGTATGAGTATTTCTAAACCTCTGGGTTTTGTTGCTCTCAAAGATCGTGTGAGTATTTCTAAACCTCTGGGCTTTGTTGCTTTCTCAAAGATCGTATGAGTATTTCTAAAAATGAGTATTTCTAAACTCTCTGGCTTTCTGTTTCTTAAAGATCGTATGAGTATTTCTAAACCTCTGGGCTTTGTTGCTCTCTTAAAGATCGTATGAGTATTTCTAAACTCTCTGGGCTTTGTTGCTCTCTCAAAGATCGTATGAGTGTTTCTAAACCTCTGGGCTTTGTTTTCTCAAAGATCGTATGAGTATTTCTAAACCTCTGGGCTTTGTTGCTCTCTCAAAGATCAAAGTGAGTATTTCTAAACCTCTGGGTTTTGTTGCTCTCTCAAAGATCGTATGAGTGTTTCTAAACCTCTGGGCTTTGTTGCTCTCTCAAAGATCGTATGAGTGTTTCTAAACCTCTGGGCTTTGTTGCTCTCTCAAAGATCGTATGAATGTTTCTAAACCTCTGGGCTTTGATCGTATGAGTTGCTCTCTCAAAGATCGTATGAGTATTTCTAAACCTCTGGGCTTTGTTGCTCTCAAAGATCGTATGAGTGTTTCTAAACCTCTGGGCTTTGTTGCTCTCAAAGATCGTATGAGTATTTCTAAACCAAAGATCTGAGGCTTTGTTGCTCTCTCAAAGATCTTTGTTGATGAGTGTTTCTAAACCTCTGGGCTTTGTTGCTCTCTCAAAGATCGTGTATGAGTGTTTCTAAACCTCTGGGCTTTGTTGCTCTCTCAAAGATCGTATGAGTATTTCTTAACCTCTGGGCTTTGTTGCTCTCTCAAAGATCGTATGAATGTTTCTAAACCTCTGGGCTTTGTTGCTCTCTCAAAGATCGTATGAGTAACCTCTCAAAGATCGTATGAGTTTTTCTAAACCTCTGGGCTTTGTTGCTCTCTCAAAAGATTGTATGAGTGTTTCTAAATCTCTGAGTGTTCCTAAATCTCTGGTTGCCAAAGAATGAGTGGCTTTGTTGCTCTCTCAAAGATCGTATGAGTGTTTCTAAACCTCTGAGCTTTGTTTCTCAAAGATCTTAAACCTCTGGGCTTTGTTGCTCTCTCAAAGATATGAGTGTTTTAAACCTTGAATTGCCAGGCCTATTTCAGATCTTTCAGCTTTAATTCTTGAATTGCAGGTTCTTCATACTTATTTCTCCTCCTTCTCCTATTATGCCCTCTGTGTACAAACTAATCAAATGTGATGATAATATGCATCCTTGTCTGATCACACCTATCAGCCGTAATAAATAGGTGCTGATAGCAAGCGAGCTCTACCTGCCACATAGCAAGATGCAAAGTTCATCCATCTGAGCCAAGCACACATTGATCAACCTCTGGTATGGGCTGTTAAGTGTGAATCTTACTCTACTTGCCAGACATTGCAGCAACACGTTGTGCCATGTTTTGTGTACTCAAAATGAACAATGGTCTAAATTCATCATTGCTTAACATGTGTTTCGAAAACAGTTAATAGTTGTCAATCTGTCAAAGATACATGTCTATCCAATTTGATGTTGGTGGATGAGGAAACATTCATTGATTTGTTGCATGCTTGTCAGGTAGAAATGAATGACCATTTGGCGACATAAAATTTCAGACGATTACCAGCATGATCTGCCTATCAGCGTAGTTTTTCAATCTCCCTAAGGGCGTGTTCATAGTGTAAAAATAATATTCAAAATATATAATAATACTATCGTCGGTGAAACTGTCTAAACACGTAAGTCCACCTGACATAATTTTTCAGAAGAAGCAAAAACGTCACAAATCATCGAATTGGGCTGCAAACCCTATGCTATGCTTTTTGAAAGAAAAATGGAAATCTTTTTTTATTATGTGCGTAAAAGGATCTGCTCTATTGGTTCAAGGCCTCCAATATTTATAAAGAAGTGAAAGAACCATGCATTCGATCATTTTAAGGACAAATCTCATATCCCATATATCGTGGACCTACACGTTTAGACAGTTTCACCGACGATATATTTCTTATCAGTAGCTTTTCTTATTTATTTTATTTTTGGCTGTTATCTTTGTTTTTGTTTGATCTGACTGACCTTACAAGATATTATTGCAACTCTGATTGACCTTTAACTCTGACACATTGCAAGATTGATTGACCGTACTAGATTTGCATGTTATTGTAACTCTGACTGACCTTGCAAGATGTTATTTGCTTTTCTGACTGACCTTGCAAGATCGACTAACCCTGCCAAATGTTATCATAACTTTTACTGACCCTGCAAGATGTTATTATAACTCTGATGGACCTTGTAAGATGTTGTTATAGCTCTGATTGACCTTTCAAACTGTTATCATAAGTGTGACTGATCTTTCAAGATGTTATCATAACTCTGACTGACCTTTCAAGGTGTTATCATAACTCTGACTGACCTTGCAAGATGTTATTGCAACTCTGACTGACCTTGCACAATGTTTTATTGTAATTCTGACTGACCTTGCCAAATGTTATCATAACTCTGACTGACCTTTCACGATGTTATTATAACTCTGACTGACCATACCAAAAGCTATTGCAATTCTGACTGACCTTGCAATTCACGATGTCTTGTTTTAAACTCTGATTTCCCCTTCTGTTCCATAGAAAACTCGATTTACGGGCCTCAGACACATGTGGGTTGTCTTAGAGCGTGGAGTGTTATCATTCTTTCATAATAGGTCTGTTGCGACACGTCTCTATTATGTTTAAGTAACCCATGCCTGGTTGTCATTCTATTTATTTAAATACATTCAAAGCTTGCTTGAAATCATGTTAAGTTTACTGTAACAAGTGAAAAGTTGAGACTTAGCATTGTATTTCCTATATCCTTAAGTGAAATTTTGTTCCTCAAGAAGTTTCATTGGAAGATATTTAGCATTAAATTAGATCACACGATAAATCTGCCGAAAGTTCCTCAAACAATCTTGTACTGTAATCCCACACAAAAAACAATTTTGTTTTTGTTGTGCAAACATATTTCTCCAGTTAAATAGTATTGTTATATGTCCCTCCTTAGCAAAATCAAACAGCTGTATTCACCTTTTTTTTTCTTTCCTAGATATCAGCTAAGCCATCATTTCACATGCCTGTAAATATCCGAAAGAAAGGATTGTTATTAATATAATCTCTACAATGTTTTCTGGGTTTTTTTCAGGGAGACGCCTCCACAGGCTCAAAGCGGAAAGGATGAAATATTTAGATGAAGCAAAAATTATTGTAAGTCTTTTAGAAATGGAATTATTGTCTTCAAGCAAATTAGATTTGAATTGCAATATTTTGGGCGAAATTCAGGCTAAGCAAACTGCTTAACCAAACTATTTTATGTACTTCCTGCATTGCAGAAGAGTACCAAGCAAATGTTTGTGGATTTAGCTGTTTAGTTTAGTTTTGTTAGATAATAACAGATTGTTACAGTAGTGATTTTGTGTGTGCTGAAGTAGAAAAAAACAACTTTCCAAGAACATAATCGTTTGTCTAATAAAGGGAAAGGCTGATATTTTGTTTATATTTACTTTGCAAACAAAACAAAAAAATACAGTTCAATAACTGTTACAACATTTTCTAAAGAAGATTTATCACAAAGATGCTCCCACTTATTTGTTCCAGTCTCCTATAGATGTAATCTTACGTGAACTCATTCTCTGTTGAGTTCCTTTTTTCATTATTGTTGTGTTGTTTTTTTCTGTTTTCAAGCTCAACGATGGACCAATTGAAGGTCACTTTTAAATTTTAAAATAATTCTTGCTCTGCTTCACATACATATTTTATTTTAATGCTGCTTTCACATAATTTGAAACAAAAATGTCAGGTTTCCTAAAAAGAAAGAGAAGTACAGACATTTAACGAAGTAGTTCATCTTTTATTTTGAATGGAAAAACAAGAAAGAAGAAAATTTCACATTTCGTAGCTGTTTGAAGAAATGAACTGTTATCATCAACACAACACACAAGCAAACGAGAAAGTCTGTTCTTTTTTCTCTATATGATGACTTTTACACTATAGAAACAAAGTGTTTCTGAGCAGCTCTTCATGGAAATAAATTAAAAGAGTTAAAAATTCAACAATGTTTTTTTTTATATTGTAAATTCCAGGTGCCATTTTTTGCAAAAAGTCTGAAATTGTTTTTTATGTCAGACAGATTTTATAACGCTTTGTTTGTATTGTATGGTTCATGTCCTGCCTTTTTGCAAACTAAAAAAAAATCACAGTTTTTATTTAAGTTACACTAGCACATGGCACAGCACAGTTCACAAAAGTATTGGGGAATTAGCGCATGTAAAAAGTGATAAATTTAGCCAGCAATAGTCTTTTGGGATTGTCATTTTGGCACTGTAGGCAGGACAGGAAGATAGAAACAAAGAATAATGTTTAAAGGATAAACAGAAGAGAGTTACAAAAGGTTGTATTCACAATAAGGCAAGGCAATTAACGTATTATGAAACTAGACAAAAAGAGATATATGTCTCAGAAAAATTTGAAAAAGCACCAATGCAAAAATAACCTGAAAAATGTTTCAGGAGATCAATTTTATAAGACACATACATATTTGAGCCACAACACAGTTTTAAGGGGTAAAAAGGGGAAGGAATGGTCAGAAAATGCACAAATCAAAGCTAGATGGATGGAATATTGTGAAGACATGTACAAAGCTTCCAGAGAATGAATATGAAAGAAAAAGGTTACGAATGAAGATTTTATGGGGAAAGTAGCTCTGAAAGAAAGAGGTTGAATGGGCAATCAAGAATCTCAAAGAAGGTAAATCACCAGGATGTGACAACATAGTAGTAGAGATGCTAAAGGCAAGTGATAAAAGGTCACTTTTACTTACAGTGTGGATACGGGTAAAACAAAATAAAAATCAAATCTCTTATGTAAAAATATGAAAATATTACCCTATTAGCTAAAGAAAAACCAACCCAGTGTTTTTACCAGATATGTTTTACTCGGTCTTGTTATGTAAAACATACTTGCATATTCTTGTATTATATTTTTTTTCATTTTTTTTTCAGAATACGACAGAGCAACCAATTCAGATCCAAATTGCCTACTCAGACGGGTCCTAAACACTCCCTCTATATACAACCCCCAAATGGGACCAAAGACATTAATGTTAATGGAAATAAAGTGTTGTTGCAAGTGAGTGACTGATCATAATGCTGAGACTTAAAACATTTCCTTCTCGTAAAAAAACTCCACCTGATTAATTTTTGGTTGTAATAAAGGGTATAAGATACTTGTTCTCTTTAAAATAAAAAGCACAAAAGAATGTTTGGTTAACAGTAGTAATATTGCTTTGTGGATGGGACTTAGTGGTCCAGAGACAAGGTGTCAGCCTCTCAACCAAAAGGTCGTGAGTTCTAGCCTGACAGGTTGAAAAATTTACTTGAGTGTTTTCAAGTAAAATCCTTCCCCTGGTCCATATAGGTGGAACAACACCTAGTCCTAACGGAGAGGGACAATAAAAAGGATGTCCCATGTGCAGATAACAACAATCTGTGATCCTTGGCAGTTTACAGGCGAAGTTGAAAATCCTACCAAAAAATCTGAGATTACCTTAGTTGTGGATGTGAGTATATTCAATTCAAATCAAATGAAATCAAACATTATATTGTGGCGTTGGTAGCCTAGTCTTTAAGCTGTTGGATGTTGGATCATAGGTCTTGGATTCGAATCCTAGTGCTGCTAGGTCTGACGTTGTATTCCTTGGGAAATATTCTTTACACACATTTTCCCCATTCGACCCAGGTGCAAATGGGTACCAGCACCAGCTTGGGAGTAAAACTTACAACAGACTAACGTCCTGTCCAGAAGGTGATTATTCTCACCGTTCTGCTTCATGCTATAGAAACCGAGATAAGTCCAGCCCTATACGCTATAAGGGTCCTGCTGGTAGGTCCTAATTTTTCCTTTCACTCTTTTGGCCATCCAGTCATCTTGCTGATTCCCCTTAATTCACCCTGAGATCACCACATATGGCAAACAGGGTAAATTTCAATGAAACAAACAGACCATCTTTGTTCACACTGAGATCACCGATACTGTGGACGGGCTAAATTTCAATGAATTAAACAAACCATTCTGAATACTTAACGTTTGTTTTTGTTTATCTGACCAGAAATGGCTGAACGCCCCTCCAGGAGCACATTTCTTACAGCTCTACTACATCCACAAAGGTCAGGCGCTGAACAGCCGGGATGAAGAGGATCTAACTGATGTCATTAGGCACAATGCACGATTCATTACAGGTGACTTGATTTTGGTGTTTACACAAATCATATAGATTTAAACCAGCATTTTTACCCTATCTCATCAGTCATGTTTGCAATGATACGAAGTGAATTGTTACTTATAGTGTGATCACAGATGGTATAAAATTATGGTTATTTTGAAAGAATCCCTTCAGAGATACGATTTATGTGCCATTGCTGTGACAAAATTTGTTTATTCGGATAGGAGGAGCATTTTAGAGGTTTGATTTATGTGCCATTACAGATGCATATTTTTAAAAATGTTGATAGAAGCACTTTAGTGGTATGATTTTTGTGTCCCTACAGAGGCAAAATTTGTTTGTTTTGATAGAGGCACTTTAGAGGTACGACTTACGTAAATTTGTTTATTTTGTTATCAGAACCTTTGTTACGGTCTTTTCTTTCTATTGCAGTCTTGGCTTTAGATTTATATTTTCTTGTAATACTAGTGCAGCAACCTGCTCACAGAACAGAAAAATGGATATTTTAATGTGAATCGATACCTTTGAATTTTTAAAGAAATCTTTGTACAAATACTTGTTGCCTTTCATGCAAAGGCATTATCACTAAAGACAATAAAGAAACCAATAAAAAAGGCTGCTGATAGAGAACGCGATGATATATGAAAGTTGACTCCTCCACGTTGAGATACTAATTATGAACTATCACACCCATCTCTCATTCATCTATCACAATCCCTGACTATTTAAAAAAATATTTTGCCTCATTCAATGGGATTAAATAAAAATGAAGTTGACTCGGTGACCTCTTGGATTGTTGGAAGATTTCTGCAGAGTTCCTCTTTGTGTATTTGCTCAATCAGCTTTCTTGCGTTACCTTCTGATACCCAAAAGAAACTTTCAAATCGTTTTGTACCATTTTTAGATGTATCTGCTTTCTGAAATGGATGTTTCAAAGAGATAGTGAGCAAGTAGGTCCTTATTTCTGTCCTTTCACTCTTGTTCTTACCTTACTCTTCTTCTTACCTTTCATCTGGCTGTTTCCTCTTAATTCACCCTGAGATCAGCGCATAATGGTGGATGAGATGACTTTCAATGAAACAAACACAAACCAAATGATAAGATTTTGTCTTTGAACAAAATGTTCCCACCAAAAACTTGCTTGTATTTATTTCACAATTTGACTGATAAAGCTGTGGCTAGCATGCTTGGCCAGCTGGTGTGTTGCTGGTGTTGCGTTTGGCGGGGGCTACTGGTAGGTCCTACCACTTCTTTCTTTCACTCTCTTTTACTTATCTTTCATCTTGCTGTTGCTTCTTAATTTACCCTGAGATCCATACACAAATGTGTTGTATAACACGTGATGTAATCTACATTGAACATTTGTGTCAGTTACTCACCTCACCACGGTTGCCAGTGAATCATTAGAAAAGCTCCATCTCCCATGGAAATTTCTTACATTTGGTATACAGCGAGTAACTTCCATACAGCCACATCACCTAGATGGCCATTGGGCCCTCATGTTTGATTTTCTACTCCTTTCTGACACTTCAATCTGTTCGCTTTTGCTTAGGTTTTTACATGTTCCTTTGCTGTTTCCCTGTTTAACTCATAGCTTCCAGTAATCTAGGAACAAGATTGAGTTTCATCATTCTCCTACAACCCCTTGACAAGCGCTTCTTTTTTTTTTTTTAAAGCATATAGTTTAAGAAGTAATGTTAGCAAAACAGTCTAAAAATAAATGCAGATCACTATCGCACTACAAAGGAGTGGAAATCATTTTTTGAAAATCTATTAATTTTTTCTCTTATGACAAGGACGACATTCATTGCAATTTTTCCATGCGTGGTATTTCCCAGAATGCCCAAGCCCACCGTGGCTGCCTTGAGAAGCAGGTCCTCACACTCAGGGACTGTGTAACAAGAATATCATCACAGCTGGGCAGCCAGACAAGTGCCATCACTGCAGGTATTGTGTGACACACCACTTTGAGGCACACTAGGGAGAAAACTGACGATGCTTATTATAAACACATAGCCACTAGCACTGTGCTGATTTGAACTTGTTGCCTGTTCAATTATACCTTACTATCATCTTAGGCGATGATGGTGTTGCTGTTCAATCATACCTGACTATCAACTTAGGCGATAATGGTGGCCTAGGGGCTAGGTTTCAAGATAAAGAATCATGTGGTCTTGGGTTCAAATCCTGGTAATGCTAGGTGTGATGTTGTGTTCCTTTGGAAAGACACACATTTCCCAACTTGATTCAGTTGCAAATGGGTACCAGTGTCAGTTGGGAGAAATATTTGCAACAGAATAAAGTCCTGTCAAGGAAATGATGTATCATCACTTATGTTCAACTTCAAGCTATAGAATTCAGGATAAGCTAGGGCTTTATGTGCTGTAATGGTCTGGAAGGATTTTTTTAGTTTTTAACTAACATCTGGCCTGCAGTCTAAGGGAATCAAATGACAAACCAAATTCGCTAAACTCCTCAAAAAAAATGTTTATTTTTTTTATTGGTATTCCTTTACATTGTTATTGTGATTATCCCTGTGTGGTCCAGATCAGGGACAGGCAAATTCATGGCCTGCTGGTAACATGCAGCCCTGATAACATTCTTTGTGGACTGCAGACACTTTTGACCTACTCCCATCTTAATCGCCCAAAGTTGACTGCTACAGTATCCTGTGGGCCTATCAGATAATAAAAAAACTGTGATCAATTGCACAATCTCACTAATCTTGCATTGCAACATTTTGTAAACAAAGTGAAGAAGAGGAAGTATGCAAACTAGTAAATTTTATAGTAAATAAAGATATTTTCTATGATTTTCAAAAATGTTTAAAAGTTTAAAAGAAATACAACATATTCTTTACATGGAATAAAGGCAAATGTTGTAAAAGTTTGCCCTCTACTGATTGCTTTTAAACCAAAGTGACCTTATGGGCAAAAGTTTGCCACCCCTGGTCTAGAGGATAAAGCCTTATCTTCACTTGTCACATTCAATACTACAACTGGTTCCTAAAAGGTATCCATTCTACTTATTCCATGTTGGGTTGGTACTTCATTTAGTCTTCTTCTTCATAATAACTGACTCTCGACAATATTTCAACTCTTGAATATGTCAGCACACAATTTGTTGGGGTTTTTTTCATGTACTTGATAACTGTTAATCTTATTTTCGAATTTAAAGGGATGTGTGCAGTTCTGTTTTAAAACCTTCAGTGCTACTTCTGAGTTTTATTTCTGGTGGCAGTTTGCTCCACAGCATTGCCGTAGTAGGATAATGAGCAGGCGACTATCAATATTTGAAGATGGATGTATGTTTGACAGCCTGATGGGGTTGTTCATGTATTAAGTTTAGCCGATCTAATGGAATGAACAGTTGGCCATTTATAGCTTTAAAGAAAGAAAAAAATGTCTTCATCTTCTTCTTCTTCTTCTTCTCTTCTTCTTCTTCTTCTTCTTCTTCTTCTTCTTCTTCTTCTTCTTCTTCTTCTTCTTCTTCTTCTTCTTCTTCTTCTTCTTCTTCTTCTTCTTCTTCCTTCTTCTTCTTCTTCCTTCTTCTTCTTCTTCTTCTTCTTCTTCTTCTTCTTCTTCTTCTTCCTTCTCCTTCTCCTTCTCCTTCTCCTTCTTCTTCTTCTTCTTCTTCTTCTTCTTCTTCTTCTTGCCCAAGCTGTAACTTCATCTTGAAGACTCCACAGCTTTGCACATTAGTTTATTCAGCCTAGTCTTAAAGGGGTTAAAATCATGTGAATTTCTAATGTCTATGAGGATGTTGTTCCAGTGTTTCAATATTGACGGGTAAAGTGAGTGTGGGTGCGCGTCTATATTCGTGAGTCTGGGATAATGAATATGAATGGTTTTCTTGCGTTTGATTGTATGTTAGCGAGGGGCAGCATCTCTATCTCTATCCTTTTTTAAAATTATCCCCTGTAAGTGATTCACGTTGGTCTAGGTATTTCATTTTGTATATATGTGTAATGTGTGTGTGTGTGTGTCGAGTTGCTAGTTATAAAACAGACTGCACTTTTTGCACTGTTGTCAATTTCTTATAAATACAAGACTATGTATTGTGTTTGTCCGGACTCTTCATTTTATTTACTCTTCCATTTTATTTACGTTTTTTGGTTGTGTCTGTCGTAGGTGATCTCAAAATGATAGAAGCTCAGTCAACAGACATACCTGACGTCATCCCATGAGATGTGTAACTTAATGTCGCACTGTTTGGTTCTCATTGCACAACAGGAAGAGGTAAGTCATGGAGAGATAGAGAGGAGGGAGAGAGAGGAGAGAGAGAGAGAGAGAGAGAGAGAGAGAGAGAGAGAGAGAGAGAGAGAGAGAGAGAGAGAGAGGCGTCTTTCAACCTTAGATGCCAGTCTGGCAGACTGACAAACATTACATTGTACATAATCTAAATTATATTTGCAGAGAGAAAAAGATTAGAAATCTAAGAGAGAGAGAACGACATACCGCCCACGAGGTAGAATGTTTCATTAAGCCAACTCATTGATTATTCAATTTAAGAGAGAGAGAGCCTACAGAGAGTTTGAGTGTCCGAGTTGAGTGTTTTATAAAGTTGAAGCTCAACAGAGAGAGATTAAACTTTCGAGAGAAACTAATCGTCCTTTCCAACCTTAGCTGTTCCGGGCGTCTGGCAGCACGCACTGTAACTTAAACACGTACATTGTACATAATCTAAATTATATTTGCATTACACTAAAATTATAACGATTATACTGGCAAATCTAAGCGTTTGTAAGATTCGTGCTGAAAAGAACGACATACCGCCCACGAGGTAGAATGTTTCATTAAACCCAACTCATTGATTATTCAATTTAATACGCCTACGGTACCCGCCTGTCTCTCTTTCCACTCTCACACCAGTTTGAGTGTCGAGTTGAGTGTTTATAAAGTTGAAGGCTCAACACACGAATATTTGATTAAACTTTCGGCTAGGAGAAGAGCTAATCTCTCTTTAGAGTCCGCTATATTATTAATATTCTCTTTATTACATGTTCCGGGCGTCAATAGGTGCGATATAAATGATTATTCATTTACACTTCTTAAGCATTAGCTGGCACTTGTTGATCTCCCCTTCCTCCTCCCTCCCTCCCCTCCAACATTCCCACACACATGCCTACAGCCACACACCTGGTCCTAAGGTACATATTATTTTTTACTGCAGAGTTAACTAGACTACCCTTTAGATATTATTGTTTTAATTAATTATATAATTTTTAAAATTTGTAATTGTACATTTTACCTTGATTGTACTTTCTTTTATCCTGTTCTAATTTATTATTTCCTTCTTGTTTGTGTCCTATCTGTCTGTCTCTGTCTCTGTCTCTGTCTCTGTCTCTCTCTCTCTCTCTCTCTCTCTCTCTCTCTCTCTCTCTCTCTGTCTCTCTCTCTGTATCTCCCCTATCTCTCTCTCTCTCTCTCTCTCTCTCTCTCTCTCTCTCTCTCTCTCTCTCTCTCCCTCTCTCTCTCTCTCTCTCTCTCTCCCTCTCTCCTCTCTCTCTCCCCTCCCTCCTCTCCCTCTCTCCCTCCCTCTCTCTCTCTCCCTCTCTCTCTCTCTCTCTCCCTCTCTCCTCTCTCTCTCTCTCTCTCTCTCCTCTCTCTCTCTCTCTCCCTCTCTCCTCTCTCTCTCTCCTCTCTCTCTCTCCCTCCCACTCCTCCCTCTCTCTCTCTCTCTCCCTCTCTCTCTCTCTCTCCCTCCCTCCCTCCCTCCCTCCCTCCCTCCCTCCCTCTCTCTCTCTCTCTCTCTCTCTCTCTCTGTCTCTCTCTGTGTGAAAGGTTGGCAGCTGTGATGTAATTCTTGTGAAATATATCTACTTCATAGGAGAAAATGCATCATATCCCTTGTAGTGCTTGTATGTAATGTGAAAATCTATACATTATGTGTATATGCGTATGAAAGTGTGTGTGTGTGTGTGTGTGTGCACGGTTGTGCGTGTGCGCGTGTGTTATGTATACTACGTCCTTCTACGGCCTGCACTCTTCATCCCTAGTATCAGTAATATTGACTCTGTGTTCTTACCATTTGAGTTGTAACGCGCCCAGAGCCCTCCGTTCGGGAGAGGCATATGGCGCAATGCAAATGTTTACCTTATTACTACTGTTTGTTCTACTACAATGCGATTTCTCTGTGACGATAGTAAGTTCGCTCTTTATCTTGCTTTTAAAAGGAATTATTTTGTTTTCAAAGTTAGATGAGTCAAAAATCCTCAGGGCAAAAGATATTTAAAAATAACTGTAGACAACATGGACTGGAGCGGTGTGACAGTGTTGACTGGGGCGGTTCGACATGACCACAGTGTTGACTGGGGCGGTTTTGTCAGTGTCCAAACCGAGGAGAAAGGAGGATAATGCCGCGGGGGTGGGTGGGGGTGAGGGGCGGGGAGCGAGGGGAAAGATCTCTCTGGAAATAGACGATCTGAAAATAGTGCAATCGAAAAGAGGCCAATTCGAAATAGAGCTCATCCTGTAAAAACTGAAAATAGATCAAAGCTGGTCTTATCGCGACTGGATGTCGTGTGAGCCCTGTTGGGAGTTGGGGCACCCCTGCAGATCATGGCCTCCTCTCTAGATTAAGCTTGGCAGATCAGCTTTCTCCATAATATTATTGTGGTGCTTGATGCCAACATTTGCCAGTAGTTATTTTCACTCGTTAAAACTGTGATCCGACCAGCAAACTACCCATTATAAGACAAAGGCAACTAGGGAGCCGAGGATTTAGATTTATTTATAACCTTTGCTAGCCGCCAGATTCGTGAGCGCTTGACGTTGGCGGCTGATTTAAGCCTCGATCAGGTTGTGGTGGTGTTGGCAAAGGATCGGCTTTGAGATAACTCGTCACCTGAGATAACTCGTCGCCTGAGATCAAAAATAGTTATCTTCTACAATTTTAGAAGACAGTGATGGATTTATAGTCCATATCGCCTCGGAAGAGCAGGCGCCGACTTAATATAATGTCATAACCCCTCCCCTCCCCACCCACCCCAACCCCACACAGACCATTTCATTCAATGTCCTTCTCAAGCCGCTGAGGAGTATGTGGTAAAGTTGTCGGTTAGACGCTCCATACTAACTCTATTGACAAGATACTTCTGTGTCTATAGCTGGGTACTCATTGCATCTGGGCCATGTAAGGGGTAGCAGACCGAAGTGCCTTTCCTGTGAGTACGACGTCGACGTGAAAAAAAAATCTTAGTAACAATAATAACAATAATTGATTTATATAGCGCCTGGCTATCCTCTATAAAAATGGTCATCGGCGTTTAACATTGATTTAAAAGACAATAATCAAGAAGAACAATCTCAGAGCATTGGAACAATAAACGTTAAAACATGGATTAAAGACAACGTATAGCACATGTTGTCTACATATGTCTCATTCTTTAAATGCCTCTTGAAATGGTTCAGTTTTTAGATATCTCATCTCGTAAAAGAAATAAATGATTGTGGTGACTTTGTTGAGGGAGACAACCTATTCCAGAAGATGGGAGCTGCACTACTACAGCTTTTTAAACTGAAATTATTTATTTTGGATGACATTTTCCAGAAGTAAAGCACCAGATGACCTCAATTAACGGCTCGGTTAGTAATAGGGAAGAAAAGCTCTTGGGAGTTTGATGGAGACATGTCATTTTTTATAAGTATTACAAAGAATTATTATTTTTATATTCAATTCTATGCTTGAGGAAGCCAGTGAAGTTTCTTCACTACATATGTTATGTGCTCAGTTTTCTTTGTAAGAGATGTTAATCTGGCAGCTCTATTTTGGACCTTTGTAGTTTATCAATGATGGAATTTGGACAATGGACTAGGAGAGAAATCAAGCCGGTCAAGGACAAACGAGCAAATCAACATTTTGGTTGTGTCTTCATCTTAAATGGGGCTTAATTTACTGATATTTCGAATGTGAAAATCGCATCTTTGAATGATTTTAATGACGTAATTTTCATGGTTAATTCAGTATCAAAAATGACGCCCAAGATTTCTTATCGATTGGTTAGCTGATACATTAATCGTTGTTCCGGGTTTGACCCCGGTGTCATCGTAATTATAGACTCACAGCACAACCGAATGCGTTACAACGCCTCATTTTACTCTTTTGACGTACAAGTAGAAAATCCTCAAAATTTTGGGTCACATCAGCTAAAGTAAAAATAAGTTTTCTAAGTCCCATACTTAGAGAGTTGAGCGAAGGGTAATCAGGAGTAAGTCATGATGATTACCCCTAGCCACGGCATAATGTGGTAGTGTGTTATTGTTGTCTACGCCGCCTCTACTTTCGCCGAGTCTGACCAGGCCTCCTGTGTGGTACTGCTGATCAGACGCTCTACCCACTGAGCTACCGGCGCCTTTACTTTGGCCGAGTCTGACCAGGCCTCCTGGGTGGTACTGCTAGTGAGACGCTATACCAACTGAACTACCGGCGCCTCTACTTTCGCCGAGTGTGACCAGGCCTCCTGTGGTACTGTTGAGTCAGGCGCTCTACCCACTGAGCTACCGGCGCCTCTACTTTCGCCGAGTCTGGACCAGGCCTCCTGGGTGGTACTGCTAGCTAGACGCTCTACCCACTGAGCTACTGGCGCCTCTACTTTCGCCCGAGGCCTCCTGGGTGGTACTGCTAGTTAGACATCTCTCCCACTGAGCAGGCTTTGCCGAGTCTCCTGAGTGGTACTGCTAGACAGACACTCTACCCACTGACCTACCGCCGAGTCTGACCAGGCCTCCTGAGTGGTACTGCTAGACAGACACTCTACCCACTGACCTACCGCCGAGTCTGACCAGGCCTCCTGAGTGGTACTGCTAGACAGACACTCTACCCACTGAGCTACCGGCGCCTCTACTTTCGCCGAGTGTGACCAGGCCTCCTGGGTGGTACTGCTAGTCAGACGCTCTGCCCAATGAGCTACCGGCGCCTTTACTGTTGCCGAGTCTGACCAGGCCTTCTGGGTGGTACGTACTGCTAGTCAGACGTTCTACCCACTGACCTACCGGCGCCTCACAACAGTAGTATTACAAGAGTGTTTTTTATTTATATCAAACAAGTTAAATGTCCTTATGGTTAAATGAACCTATAAATAATTAAAAAAATTAAGTTCCACAAAAGACATTTCAGCAAAAGTCCGGAGGGTACCACGGTTTCTATCACGTGAAGTAGAACGTGAAGGCGATAGTACATCAGCTTCTAGACTGGATGACTAGTCTTATCAACTTTTTACTTCCCAATTGATGCCGGTACCCAAATTATTGTACCTGGGTCGAGTGAGAAATTATTATGTTAAATATCTGGAGCCAAGTCCAATCTCAGTTTGAAAGCCAGGTCTAAAAGTGCTGTGTGAAGTAAGTCGTATAAGTCGTGATGTGTGTGTGTGTATGAATGTCAGTCATATCAGCCGTGATGTCTGTGTGGATATAATGTCAGCTGTGATGTATGTGGATGTAAGTCCTACAGTATCAGCCGTGATGTCTGTGTGGATATAAGTCATATCAGTCGTGATGTCTGTGTGGATATACGTCATATCAGCTGTGATGTATGTGTGGATATAAGTCCTATCACTAGTATCAGCCGTGATGTCTGTGTGGATATAAGTCATATCAGCCGTGATGTATGTGGATATAAGTCAGTATCGTGATGTCTGTGGATATGTCATATATGATGTCTGGGATATACGTCATATCAGCTGTGATGTATGTGTGGATATAATCCTATCACTAGTATCAGCCATGATGTCTGTGTGGATATACGTCATATCAGCTGATGTGTGGATATAAGTCCTATCACTCGTATCAGCCGTGATGTCAGTGTGGATATAAGTCATATCAGCCGTGATGTCTGTGTGGATATACGTCATATCAGCTGTGATGTATGTGGATGTAAGTCCTATCACTAGTATCAGCCGTGATGTCTGTGTGGATATAAGTCATATCAGTCGTGATGTCTGTGTGGATGTGAGTTCTATCAGCAGATTGGCAGGAGATAGGCTGAGAGCAGGCGGTCTCGTAAATTCGATGAATGTACACATAACCATATTTTTAGTTTTACCTACTAGAATATGGTTGGTTGGTGGTTTGATGTTGTTATGTCAAACTTCTTGCCTTTCACCCTTTTCGCTTGCTCTTCATCTTGCTGTAAATTACCCAAACACGCCTCTGGTGGAAGGGGTCAATAAAGAAAAAAAAAAAAGGCAATGAGATTCGGCACATGAACTGTTTTGCATGCGATTTTGCGCATTATTATTTCGCTATCTTGCGTTTTTACATCGATACAATTGTGTAGGAGGTAGACTTTTTCTCACTTCCCTTAGTATCAGTTGAAGTTAATAAGTTAAACTATACAGTCAAAGTTTACCAAGTCCATCCTCAAGTATGATGTACTGAGATTACCGCTTATGGTGAACACTGTGGGGGTAACTCTTAATAATGAAACTATACGACAAGTATTATTTTGTTGTGCTTCGTGTCGGACCTGCTTACCCCCCCCCACCCCACCCACCCTATCGCAAGCCCCTTTTCCTGTATGGTTCTTCCATTTTGTCACCAAACGGGCAATGGTGTTAAGGCAACAGATGCGCAGTTTTTGTGATCTCCCCTCCTTTACCGTTATCCCAACCCCTGAGCTGATCGATTTTTTTTGGGCGGGCTGGAGACAGTAATGTGACCGTCAATCAACGGCACCTTTCCCCCTCCCCCCCCCCCCACCCCCGAAAAGAATACAGTATACAGTGAAAGTGAAAGGAAAAAAGGAAAAAGAAAAAGAAAGGAAAAGAGGGCGGAGTGGAAAAGGACAGGATATTATCATTTGTCTTCACCCTTTACCAAAGGCGACTTGGGAAATAAAAGCGTGTGAGATGTGAACAGATGGCAACAGAAAATAGAACAACAAGTTGATTCTCTGGATGGAAAAAAAAAGAATAAGGAGAAAACTGACAGTGGAGATTTCGATGTTTTGTCTTGTTTCTGACTTATTTGTTTACCCTGTTATCTTTTAGTGTGATACGTTTAAAGCTCTTTGAAGTTCTTTCTCGGATGATACATATTAATTTAAAAAAAACTGCAAAATGGAAAGTTCAAAGAACGTTTTCGTTCGAGAAACCAAAATTAATATTATGGTTGCCATGCCATTGTGAAAATGTCGGCTTTGGACAATCAACTGCGATAGAAGAGATTTATAACATTACAGTCAAAATAGCCTACTTTGTTCTTATAATAATTGTGTACTAACTTAGAGATGATGTGACCATGTTACCTGAAAGATCATTCAAGTTATAGACCTACGGACGACGAGTTCATTAACCAGTTTACCTTTTGCTTGTTCAATTTAAAAACTAAATTAGTTTCGCTTTTGCGAATTGTTTTTTGTGTGACCATTTTTGTTGTTGTCCTTGTAATTGTTTCGTGGACAAGCCGTTGAAAACTGGATCGTCTCAGTGAACAGACAACTTTCGTGATTTGGCGTGTGTTTCAATTCCACGAGATTCAAACTTTGCCGGACATAACCTGTAAACACACACCAACCTTACTGACAGTGACACTCTAGAACATGGCTTTGGATGTAACTGCGTGGGTCCGAACTCTGTGCTCTCTGATCCATCCTCAGGTAGACTGTGTCAGCATATTGTTGTTTTGATGTTGCTGTTGTTGTTGTTGTTGTTGTTGCCGTTGTTTTTATTTAGTCGTTACCTGCCCGGTGAGTGTGTTGTGGTGAGTTATATTGCAAGTCTTCAAATTGAAGACCCGATATCGTACATTGGAGGCCCTGATTCGACCCCACCCCTTCCCCTTCCCATGTCACACAGGTGAAATTGTGACTCAGACGCAGTTTTCCCCTGACACCCCCACAATGACCACATGTGAAATTGTGACAAAGTTGTCCCCCCTCATCCCCAATGACCACATGTGACATTGTGACATAGTTTTTCCCCCTCATCCCCCCATGGCCTCATGCGAAATTGTGACATAGTTCCCCCCCCTTATCCCCCATGGTCACATGTGACATTTTGACATATTTCCCCCTCACCCCCATGGCCACATGTGAAATAGTGACATAGTTTTCCCCTCATCCCTCATGACCACATGTGAAATTGTGACATATTTTCCCCTGCGGCCCCATGGCCACGTGAAATTGTGACATAGTTTTTTCCCTCATCCCCCATGACTAAATTTGAAATTGTGACATATCCCCCCCTCACCCCCATAGCCACATGTGAAATTGTGACATAGTTTTCCCCCTCATCTCCCATGATAACATGTGAAATTGTAACATAGTTTTCCCCCTCATCCCCCCCATGACCACAGGTGAAATTGTGACACGTGTAATTTCCCCCGCCCCCCTGATGCCCCATGACCACAGGTGAATTTGTGACACACATGTAATTCCCCCCCCTGATGCCCCATGACCCATGTGAAATTGTAACACACATATAGTTTCCCCCCCTGATCCCCCATGACCACAGATGAAGTTGTGACACACATGTAGTTATTCCCTGATCCCCCATGAACACAGGTTAAATTGTGACACACATGTAGTTTTACCCTCATCCCCCATGAACACAGGTTATATTGTGACACAGTTTGTTTCTCTGGTCTCCATGACTACAGGTTAAATTTTGACACAGTTTGTTACCCTGATCCCCATGACAACATGGAAATTGTGACACACATGTAGTTTTACCGTCATCCCCTGACCACGGGTGAAATTGTGACACAATTTGTTTCCCTGATCCCCATGACCACATGAAATTGTGACCCAGTTTTTTCCTTTGATCCTCATGAGCACAAGTGAAATGTGACACAGTCTTCCCCGATCCGCTTGACCACACGTGAAATTGCAACTCAATTTCCTTCCCTGATTATTCATGATTACAGGTGAACTTGTAACACTTATTCTCCTGGCAGCCCCCCCCCCCCGCCCTCCTGACCACAAGTGGAATTGTGACAGAGTTCCGCTCCCCAAGACTACGGATGAAATTGTGACACAGTTATTTCTCCTGATCCCTATGGCCACACGTGAATTCACGACACAGTTTTCCCCTGATCCCCATAAACACAAGTGGAATTGCGACGCAGCTCTTCTCTGATCCCCCAGCTAAGTGAAATTCTCGATCCCTATGACCATAAGTGAAATTGCGACACAGTTTTTCCCCTGATTTTCATGAACACAAGTGAAATTGCGACACAGCTTTTCTCTGATCCCCTATGACCACAAGTGAAATTGCGACATAGTTTTCCCCTGATCCCCATGAACATAGGAAATTGCGACACAGCTTTTCTCTGATCCCAATTGACCACAAATGATATTGCGACACAGTTTTTCCCCCTGATCCCCATGAACACAAATGAAATTGCGACACAGCTTTGCTCTGATCCTCTAGGACCACAAGTGAAATTGCGACACACTTTTTTCCCTGAATCCCTTGTGACCATAAGTGGAAATTGTGAGACACATGTATTTTTTCTGATCCCCTATGACCACAAGTGAAATTGCGACACACTTTTCCCTGATCCCCTATGAACACAAGTGAAACGACACATTTTTCCCTGATCCCCCCATGAACACAAGTGAAATTGCGACACACTTTTTACCTGATCCCCTATGAACACAAGTGAAACGACACATTTTCCCTGATCCTATGAACACAAGTGAAATTGCGACACTTTAACTTTTTATCTGATCCCGTATGAACACAAGTGAAACGACACATTTTTCCCTGATCCCCTATGAACACAAGTGAAATTGCGACACACTTTTTTCTTGATCCTCTATGACCACAAGTGAAATTGCGACACACTTTTTCCCTGATCTCCTATGAACACTAGTGAAATTTCGACACAGTTTTCCCCTGATTCTACTTGACCATAGATGAGCTTGTAACACAGTTTTTCCCCGGTTCCCCATGACCATCGATGAGCTTGTAACACAGTTTTCCCTGATTCCCCATGACCATAGATGAGCTTGTGACACAGTTTTTCCCTGATTCCGCATGACCATCGATGAACTTGTGACACAGTTTTTTCTCTGATTGCCCATGACCATAGATGAGCTTGTGACACAGTTTGTCCCCGGTTCCCTTGACCATAGATGAGTTTGTGACACAGTTTTTCTCTGATTCCGCATGACCATCGATGAACTTGTGACACAGTTTTTCTCTGATTGCCCATGACCATAGATGAGCTTGTGGCACAGTTTTTCCTGATTCCGCATGACCATAGATGAGCTTGTGACACAGCTTTTCCCTGATTCTGCATGACCATCGATGAGCTTGTGACACGTTTTTCCCTGATTTTCCATGACCTTAGATGAGATTGTGGCACAGTTTTCCCTGATTCCACATGACCATCGATGAACTTGTAACACAGTTTTCCCTGATTCCCCATGACCTTAGATTAGCTTGTGACACAGTTTTCCCTGATTCCCCATGACCTTAGATGAGCTTGTGACACAGTTTTTACCTGATTCCCCATGACCTTAGATGAGCTTGTGACACAGTTTTCCCTGATTCCCCATGACCTTAGATGAGCTTGTGATACAGTTTTCCCTGATTCCCCATGATTTAAAGATGAGCTTGTGACACGGTTTTCCCTGATTCCCCATGACCATAGATGAGCTTGTGACACAGTTTCCCCCTGATTCCCCATGACCTTAGACGAGCTTGTGACACAGTTTTTCCATGATTCCCCATGACCTTAAATGAGCTTGTGACACAGTTTTTCCCTGATTCGTCATCACCTTATATGAGCTTGTGACACATTTCTCCCCTCCTGTCAGATAAAGACAATGCATGTACTTGACTTGATCGGCAGAGTATGTTGCGTAATCTGCAGGCCTCGAGTTTACTCTTCCCTTTGGACCTTTTACTCATGTATCCCCCCTCCCCTTTTGTGCTTACGATGATATGAGTGTAGATTGTAGATCTAATTTGGAATTGGTGTGAAGGCCTTAAAAATATCAAAGGGACCCAGAGCGATAACGACTGACAGCGGCTCGTTTTGTTTCGAACAGTTCTAGCAGCGATAGTGAATTGCACGTTCTCAGTTCTCAATTCTCATCGCGAAGATGCTTTCCGACGTTATCGTGGACTGTCAATTTTTAAGGTCACAGCCGCCACTCCTTCCACTGATAATAATGGTATTCTATTTAAATGTCACTGATCATAGTGACGTATGGCATCAATTCACCCTTCGACGACATTCCTCCTTCGTGTTAGATTATTACTGTCAAAAGTGACTTGTTCTGAGCAGGCTTTGAGAGGTCATCGTGCTAGTTTTAGTTTTAGGTTATGCTGGGAATTATTTATCTCTAATTAACGTTTATTTGGTCACTCGGTGCAAAAAGGGCGAGATAACACCACACAGTACGTTACAGTTATAGTAAGGTTGAAAGAAGTACCTTTTCGGTTTTCCGTATATTCCATGAACTTGTGTTGGCAGCTATTGTTATAACAGCCATCACCATCATATTTTGTATACCGGGCGAACCAATAAAAACTGCCCCAACTTTGAAGCATTGTTATAGCTCGAAAAAATCTAGCCAGGTTTCTAATTTTCTTTGGCATGATTAGAAAATTAATTTTGATTAAATTATCTACCTCCATCATGAACAGGAAATAAAAATCACACATAAGGGGAAAAAAACAAAAGGTATGAATATTCTTAGAAGATTAGTTGAAAATTGCAATTTCGAGTTTGAAGAAAACATTTTCTGCTCCTACAGTATAGTTGATGAACTGTTCAGTTGAGCTTGCATCCTGTTGAATGTCTTGTTGCACGCTCTTTTTCAAGGTTGAAATTATTTTTATAATCTCTTCTAGAGAAATATGGTCCCAACAGTCCAAAATTCTGCGCTTGAGCGTTTCCCTCACTTAAAAGATAAAGGCAAAGATGGATTTATGGGCCGTATCCCCGCACAAATGCAGACTCACCGACTGTACATCATATACATCAATCAGCAGGCCATTTCATTCAAAATCCTTCTCAACTTCATGAGGAGAATACAGTACAACAATCTGTTTAGCGGTTTGCACTAGCACTCTGACAAGATCTTTCTCCACCTTTAGCTGGTTACTCGTTCACATGAGTCAAATGAGGAAGTAGAGTGAAGTACCTTTCATAAGAGTGCAACGTTGTGGAGAGAAAAAAACACACCTCTGCCAGCCGTGGGGTTTGAACCGGTGTCGTCGTGACTATAATATACAAGTTCACAACGCTACATTTGAGCTACAACGCATCACAGTCATAAAGATCAGAACTGCTGTGTTTCTCCGTTTGAGAATTCCGCACGCAGCAGCAATTCATTGGGGTTTAGTCGGGTGACTACGGTGGACAGTCAATCTTCCTTCTGAATGCAAATAGTCTTTGATGCAATACTATAAATTTGTGTTGTGTGGCTTGTGTGCGATGTTGCATCGTCCCTTTGTAAAATAAAATCCCCCTCTCCCCCCTGGATACAGTTGCTCCCAATATTATAATTTATTCCCCTTCAAGCAGTTAATTGTATAAAAATTTGAATAAATCTTTGTGTGCATTGTGTTAATAATATGGATGCGAGATTTACCTTTCCACGAAACACTAGCTGAGACCATAACCTTTTGTTGTTGTTGTTGTTGTTGGTGGTGGTGGTGGTGGTGGTGGTGGTGGTGGTGGTGGTAAAAAACGATATTCGTCATTATGATAAAGTCGAGTTGAAGGAATCGATGGTTCATTGCTGCCACACACAGCACCGATACAATAGGGTTTGTTTTTTGGCGTTTCCTTGTTAGTGAGGGATTTTGGTGGGGGTTATTTGTATGTGTTTGTTTGTTTGTTTTTTTTTTTGTTTTGGGGAGGGTGGGGTGTGGATTTCAATGGTAAAAGCTTTTACATCGGTAAATACGATGTGTTTTACATCAACTCGTAAAGCAATCTTGACGGTGACCATCACTTTTCTCTTACCTTATCATTTTCCCTCAAGTTATTATCCGTTTGTAGGGAGACTCGGTAGTCCAGAAGCAAGATGTCGGCCTCTCAACCAAAGGGTAGTGGGTTCAAGCCCAGCCAGTGGTTGAAGATTTTTCTCGAGTTTCTTCGAGCAAAATCTACCCCACCCCCTACCCTCCTTGTCCAGGTAGGTGGATTGACACCTAATCCCATTGGAGACGAACGGTAAAAATGAGGTTCCATGTGCAGATCACAACACTCTATGTTAACAAAGCACTCCGTGAAAAATTAAAATTCCTACCAAAACCCCCGAGATTACCTTAGTTATGGACGTGGATAACTCAAATCAAATCAAGATCGAATTATCCTTTTGTAGACATTGCGTTTCCGGGCAGTGGACAGGTAAGCGCCAATGATATACCCGGCTTGAACTTTCGAAGATGACTCTGGAAAAGAACACGGACTGTGATTTTTGGAACATGGAATGTTAGGGCAATTAATGGAAAGGAGTTAGAATTAGCTGAAGAAATGAAAAAAATTCAAAGTAGACGTTTTGACTATTACAGAAACAAAGAAAAAGGACAAGGAATAGAAAATGTAGGACCGAATCATATTTTGATCTTCTCAGGAGCAGATGTCAAAGATAGAGCTAGAGCAGGAGTAGGTCTCCTTATGCATAAAAGGCAAGAAATGCTACTAGAAAGTTGGAAATTTGTAAGCCCACGGCTATTAAAGGTAAATATTAAACCAAAAGGACGAGAAATTAAATTATTAATAACGTATGGACCAAATGAAGATGCCCAAAGAATGTGATGACCAAAGACTAATAGATTTAGCCTAAGAGAATAATGAAAAATAAAGAAAGAATAACATGAAAAAATAGCTAACACATTTTTCCTCATAAAGATATCCACAAATATACAAGAGTACATGAGGATAGATGTGAAAAGTCAATCATAGACTACATAATAGTTAGCACCTCCTTTTTTACAGTACAATGGATGCTAGAGTAAGCAGAGGAGCTGAAATATTTAGTGATCATCACTAGTGATAGCCAAAATGAGATTATTAACTGAAGAAACAAACAGAAAAGGAAAGGAAAGATACTAATCTCAAAGGAAAGATACTAATCTCAAAAAGAAATGATAGGAACAAACAAAAGACCAGAGGATATGATAGATTACGTGAGTAAAAGAACTATCGCCAAAGAGGAAGTTAGGAAAGCAAAACAGGAACAATGGGAAGTGTTTGGACAAAGACTTCAAGAAAGCTATGAAGGATATCAAAAACTGTTTTGGGCAGCAATGAAGAGCATGAGAAAGACCAAAGCATGCCCAATACGACAAATTAAGAATGCCAAAGGAGAAATAGTGAAAGGAGACAGCGAAATCATGGAAACGTGGAGAAGGTATTTTCAACAATTACATAATCCCTCCAGAACATATGAAATAAGGAGTACAGATCAACTATTAAGAGTAACAAGTAATCGAGATGAAACAGCTGAAGATGTAGATATCTCAATGGAAGAAGTTCAAACAGCTATAATAAAAGTGAAATTAGAAAAGCTCCAGGAGCAGATCAAGTTGATCCAGAAATGATTAAAAACCAAGGGAGAGGCAGACAAACTACTACATGCAATATGTCAACAAGCATGAAGGTCCCAACCGGTGCCAGACGACTGAAAAAGGAAACGGTAGTACCAATACACAAGAAAGGATCAACTATAGAATGCTCAAACTATAGACGGATATCATTAATTAGCGTACCAGGAAAAGTGTATGCCAGGATTCTGGAAATGAGACTAAAGAAAAGAGTAGAGGATCAGATTGAAGAACACCAGAATGGATTTAGACCAGGAAGGAGTGTACAATATCACAATTAGACAAATAATAGAAAAATTCCTTGAGAAAAACATTGCCTTGCACCTGTGTTTTATTGACTTAGAAAAGGCATTTGACACTGAGGAGGGACGAACTATGGCATTCCAAAAGAACACAACGTAGAGCAAAATTTAATAGAAGCCATTAAAAGTTTTTACAATAAACCAACATGTACAGTGAGAGTAGCTGGAAATGTATCTGAAGAATTTGATGTAGATATAGGAGTAAGACAGGGTTGTACCCTAAGTCCTCTTTTATTTATCACATTTATGGATTCAGTCGTAAAGGCATCCTCAAACATGAAGAAAATGAATGTAGGTATGTGGAAGCTCAAACCCGTAAATGTATCAATTCTTTCTTTTTTGTTGATGATTTAGTTTTGTTTGGAAAATCAGAAAGGGACCTCCAGTTAAATAGCAACATAATGAATAATAAATTAAATAAAAAAGAGGAATGAGAGTAAATGCAAAGAAAACCAAAACAATGCTAGTAACTACGGAAGCTAAAACACAAAATCTTAAATTAGGCAGGAAGAATTTAGAACAAGTTCAAAGCTACAATTACTTAGGAGTAATGATTAACTCAGAGGG
>JAXRKP010001860.1:0-7500 GCA_037039925.1 Doris montereyensis
CACTTCAGACGTCATCAGACTTGAAAAATCACGCTTTTAGAATTCAAACTTGAAGACAAAGACGTCATCAGACTTGAAAATCACGCTTTTAGAATTCAAACTTGAAGACAAAGGAGGAAGAGGAAGACCTGCTACATGTAAAAAGGGAGCAAAATATAAAAGACTGACTATGACTCCACATCAACAGAAGCAACAGATCGTGAGCTTTTCCGAAAGAAGCAACGTCTGGGCAGGACTAAACTTGCATGATGACATGGCAGCATAAGGAATCAAGGCTAAAAATATATAATGAGTCCTCAAGCTGAAAACATATGATGATACTACTACTACTACTACTACTACTACTACTACTACTACTACTACTACTACTACTACTACTACTACTACTACTACTACTACTACTACTACTACTAATACTACTACTACTACTACTACTACTACTACTACTACTACTACTACTATTAATAATAATAATAATAATGATAAAAAATAATAATAATAATAATAATAATAATAATAATAATAATAATAATAATAATAATAATAATAATAATAATAATAATAATAATAATAATAATAATAATAATAATAATAATAATAATAATAATAATAATAATAATAATATAAAATGGGGGTGTGAGTAGTCTACGTCATCACATCGCATGACCTGATATGATAAACTTTCAGGGCTTAACGCTGTGTGGTAATAAAAATACTAATATGTAAAAATAGGGACAGTCATAAAGTTTCAAACAAAAGTGCGCTGTGTGGTAATAAAAATACTAATATGTAAAATAGGGACAGTCATTATGTTTCAAAGACAAAAGTACGCGACTTGATGATTTACCGGAGGATTTTATTTATATATATATATATATATATATATATATATATAGAAGGGGACTCAGTAGTCCAGAGGCAAGGTATCGGCCTCTCATATATATATATATAAATATATATATATATATATACAATTGAAATATCTTTATATATTTTTATATATATATATATATATATATATATAACGTTGAGCTTCTTATTGACACTGTTTCAAGTGCAGCATCACCTTTTTTACTCACTTTGAGATAGTGCCTTTTGATAATAGGTGCGCGGAATATGTTCCGTATTTTCCGGCCGATGTAAGGCAATATTCATAATAGATCCTCAAATAAGTCTGTTTGGATATCGTTTATTGATCACAATAATAATAATAATAATAATAATAATAATCATAATAATAATAATAATAATAATAATAATAATAATAATAATAATAATAATAATAATAATAATAATAACGATAATAATAATAATAATAATAATAATAATATAATAATAATAATAATAATAATAATAATAATAATAATAATAATAATAATAATAATAATAATAATAATAATAATAATAATAATAATAATAATAATAATAATAATAATAATAATAATAATAATAATAATAATAATAATAATAATAATAATAATAATAATAATAATAATAATAATAATAATAATAATAATAATAATAATAATAATAATAATAATAATAATAATAATAATAATAATAATAAACGATAATAATAATAATAAAAAATAATAATAATAATAATAATAATAAGAATAAGAAATAATAATAATAAGAATAAGAAGATAATAATAAGAATAAGAAGAAGAAGATAATAAGAAGAATAAGAAGAAGAAGAATAATAATAATATTAATAAGAATAATAATAATAACGATAATAATAATAAATAATAATATAATAATAATAATAATAATAATAATAATAATAATAATAATAATAATAATAATAATAATAATAATAATAATAATAATAATAATAATAATAATAATAATAATAATAATAATAATAATAATAATAATAATAAATATACAATGATGTATAAAATGAACAGAGTAGCCTACGTCATCACACCGAATGACCTGATATGATAAACTATCGAGCCTAACGCTGTGCGGTAATAAAAAAAATACTAATATGTAAGATAGGGACAGAATACATCACATGACATCATTAAGTTTCAAGACCAAAGTACGCGACTTGATGATTTAGCGAGAGTTTTACTATATATAACGTGGAACAAGTTTGGCTGTAGATCACAATATATTGATTTGTGAAAATGGCACACACTTTAAAACGAACAACTTTTGTTATCGCTTCGCTTTTAATATTTTTCCTTCATTTCTCCGTCATACACAGAATGTGACATCCCTTCAGATTTCTGGTGCGATAATGCTGACGTTGCAAAACAGTGTGAGGTAATAATGACAGAGTTCGCAGTTCATGTTGGTGGGTCAGTGGCTGAGTGGTTTGCTTGTCAGATTTGGGGTCAATAATCCCGGCTTCGAATCTAGCAAAAGTAGGTCCGATGTTGTGTTCCTAATGGAAAGACACGTAACATGCATTCCCCCCCCCCCCTACTCGACCCAAGTGTAAAGTGGGCACAAGCACTAGCTTGGAAGTAAAAACCTGCGTCTGGGTAGTGTCTTTCTTCTTCATAATAATAATAATAACTAACCAACTCAATTCTTGAGTGTTACTGTCATACGCATATTTTAATTTAACCTAAAAATATTAATCCAGCTTTGGCTTTACGGTGATGTTTGATAAT
The DNA here is from genome assembly GCA_037039925.1 of Doris montereyensis. Taxonomy (NCBI): domain Eukaryota; kingdom Metazoa; phylum Mollusca; class Gastropoda; order Nudibranchia; family Dorididae; genus Doris; species Doris montereyensis. The sequence continues at coordinate 2,631 of JAXRKP010001860.1, forward strand.
GTTTTTTTTAAGTCTTCAGTACTATTGCCGAGTTATATTTCTGTTGGCAGTCCATTCCACAGCCTTACTGTACTAGAGTAAAATGAGAACAGGTGACAAACAGTGTTTGATGATGGAACCATGTACGTTTGACAGCCTCATCTGGTTGTTCTTGTATTAATTTTAAGCTGATCATATGGAATAAACTTTTGGCCATTTATAGCCTTAAAATATAACATATGTATATATATATATTTCCGGCTCTATATTCTTCTGAAGGTAGCCATTGCAATTGGTTCATGTTGGTTTTGGTATTTCCTTTAGTGTATGTATAATTATTAGTTACAAAGCGGGCTGCATTCTTTTTGAAATTTTTCAATTTCTTGTACGTGTAGGTTTGTTGGTGTGGGTCCCAGACACGGCTACCATAGATAATCTAAGACTGGTTTTACGAAAGTCTTGTAGCACTTTCTTTTACATTTTGAAGACAGTTGTAAAGGTCTCTTCTCAGGAAGGCTAAAAGGCCATTTGTTTTTTCTGTATATAGTGCTCTATGTTGTTCTTTCCATTGCAATTTAGTGTCTATTGTAATTCGAAGGTATTTTGCATTGTTGGTTATTTTTAGTTTGTCGTTACGTGTGTTATAGTCGGAGTTGACTATTTTTTTTTTTTTTGTGCACATTTTCAGTCCCTGGCATTTATCTGGATCCAACTCCATTTTCCACGTTCTCTCTCATTCTTTGAGTTTGAGCGTGTTTAGGTCACTTTGTAATATTTTGACCAGGAAGTGATTATTGTCGCTTGTTCCGCTTCATGCTATTGAAACCGGGATAAACCCCGGTTTTATGGGTCGTAATGGCTTTGAAGGAACTTTACTTGCAGATTATGTTTAGAAACAAGAATAAATCTAGACTCAAACGCAAAGTTAACCTATCTAGATTTTAGATCAAGTTCTAGATCTAGAACTAAAGAAAGATCTGTGAAATCAAATGTCGTAGATTGGCGGTTTAATGACCATCTCTGCAAAACAAGAAAATCGCAGGAGAAATTATGGGAGAATTTGTCTTTTTGGTTTTTGTTTTCGTTTGATATGGCAGGTAGGTATCGGAAAACGTTGGGAAAATATAACTTATAACTGCCTTTGAATAAGATAAAGGTCAAGTTGAAAAATGATAATATGATTGTCCAAAACTGAAATAGACCTGCTTTACTATCTGAAAGAGATTTTATTGAAGATATGAAGTGAAGGACCTGGGGCACTAGACTGGCACCATATGTTTTATTTGGAAACGAGCATTGCAATTGCTAGTCAACAACTGGCAAGGTAAAATGTTGCACACTTGACATCGTTGTTTAATATACACAAAAAAGAACAGAGAACTGTAATATTATCATTTCAGTAGTAGTATTAAAAGTAGTAGTAGTAGTAGTAGTAGTAGTAGTAGTAGTAGTAGTAGTAGTAGTAGTAGTAGTAGTAGTAGTGTGGTAGTAGTAGTAGTAGTAGTAGCAGTAGTAGCAGCAGCAGTAGTAGTAGTAGTAGTAGTAGTAGTAGTAGTAGTAGTAGTAGTAGTAGTAGTAGTAGTAGTAGTAGTAGTAGTAGAGAGGAAATACGAAATTGAATATGAAGGCCTAATAGGTAGAACAGAGACAGTTACAAACATAGATAAGTTTCGGGCAAAACCGCCCTTCCTCGGTCACACAATAACGATACAAGAATGATTTAGTGGTCGTGAGTGACACTATATGGCGCCAAAAGGTGGCCAGTCATGTGATGACCCATCACGTAGATTCCATGAGTAAGCCTCATAACAATAGAAACCAAATGTATATATGTAATAAATAAAAAAATATATATAAAAATATGAAAAAAAGTGAAAAAGAAAAAGAAAAAAAGAAATAAGGAAAAAGAAAAGAAAGAGGGGGGGGGTAAAAGGGAATGAGGAATGAGGTAAAGCGGCTAAATATCAGAGATAGACAGACACATAGACAGAGAGAGAGAGAGAGAGAGAGAGAGAGAGAGAGAGAGAGAGAGAGAGAGAGAGAGAGAGAGAGAGAGAGAGAGAGAGAGAGAGAAACCAGAGAGACAGACAGACAGACAGACAGACAGACAGACAGCACAGACAGACAGACAGACAGACAGACCGATAGACAGACATACAGAGAGGAGGGGGGGTCATACTGCTATTGTAATGATCTGCCAAGGGGTCCCTGGGGAACTCGCAGCTTTCACACGCTTTCGATGTAATGATGAGTTAATGATGTTGTACGTTGCTGTTGAGGCCATGAGGGTGGCATGAGGGTGGCACGTACCACATTGATTTATAAGGCCCTGTTCCGCGTGGAATTTGTCACGCCAAGTACCATAGCACTGGCGGACAGCAGTGACTGATATGTCTAAGATACCCCGATGGTCACTGGAGTTAAAGTGAGAAGGAACAGGTTTGGAGTGACAGTTTCTGATGTCGGTGAAGTGTTGGGTAAAGCGGTCAGCCAAGCGAAGACCAGTTTCCCCAATGTACCTCATGGGACATCGTTTACAGGAAATGGTGTAAACGATGTTTCTGCTGACACATGTAAAGGCTGAAGTGACTTTCAGTTCATGGTTGGGAAAGAATATGGATACCACTTCCTCAACATATGGGCAGGTATTACAACGTCTCCTGCCACACTGGCGAGCGCCCGTGTAGGAAAGAGTATGTAACCTGCTGTGGACCAGAAGATCACGAAGATTATTGTCCCGCCTGTAAACAAAAATAGGCGGATCAGAGAATACATCTCTTGTGGTAGGATCCTTTTGAAGGATGGAATGATGTTTTGAAACCAAGTCCTTTATGTGTTTATTGTAAGGGTGATATGTCATGATAAGCTTCACTCGGTCATTAGGGATTTTGCTTGAGTTTAGGCATGACTGAGAGTGTTGTAGTGCTTGGATGCGGTTGAGAGCAGATGAAATGATATGTTGTGGAAATCCTCTTCCCCGAAAGAATTCACCCATTCTCACGGCCTGTTCTGTGAAGTCTATGTCATCCTGACAGAGACGACGAATACGCAGAAATTGAGAGAAAGGGATTGAATTCTTACAGGCGACGGGATGAGAAGACGAATATGGGAGGTAGCTGTGACTGCCAGTTTCTTTGTAATGGATGGAGGTAGTGATTGACCCATTCGACAAGATCCCCTTGATATCCAAAATGTCACTTCAGATGTGGATATCTGAAAGGTGTAGCGTATCGCTGGATTGAATGATTGGACAAACGTGATGTATTCTTCAAGTTCGTACTTAGCAATAGAGCAGAAATATATGCCATCATCGATGTATCTGTAGTAGTGGGGGGGGGGCGTTGTGGCCAATTGAAGCTCTGACGGATGAGGAATTCTTGATGGCCCATAAAGAGACAAGCGTAACTGGGGTCCATTTTCGTGCCCATGGCAACGCCACTGATCTGGTCAAACATTCACTATTGTTCAATCAATGGGTACCAGCCCTGTCAGCCGAACCAAAGTAGAGAGTATGGATAGTACAGTTAGTGCGCTGTTCGGGAAGAGAAAGACCACTAAATCATTCTTGTATCGTTACTGTGTGACTGAGGAAGGGCGGTTTTGCCCAAAACTTGTCGATCTTTGTAACTGTCTCTGTTCTACCTATTAGGCCTTCATATTCAATTTCGTATTTCCTCTCTATTAGTTACCTACTGTAGTACTATTTCTTTTATTATTATTGTTATTATTATTATTTATTATTATTATTATTATTATTATTATTATTATTAGTAGTAGTAGTAGTAGTAGTAGTAGTAGTAGTAGTAGTAGTAGTAGTAGTAGTAGTAGTAGTAGTAGTAGTAGTAGTAACAGTAGTAGTAGTAGTAGTAGTAGTAGTAGTAGTAGTAGTAGTAGTAGTACTACTACTAGTAGTAGTAGTAATAGTAGTAGTAGACAGACTGCTGCTACTACTACTACTAGTAGTAGAAATAGTAATAGTAGTAGTAGTAGTAGTAGTAGTAGTAGTAGTAGTAGTAGTAGTAGTAGTAATAGTAGTAGTAGAAGTAGTGGTAAAGTAGTAGTAGTAGTAGTAGTAGTAGTAGTAGTAGTAGTAGTAGTAGTAGTAGTAGTAGTAGTAGTAGTAGTAGTAGTAGTAGTAGTAGTAGTAGTAGTAGTAGTAATAATAGTAGTAGGATGCCATGTCCTGTCATTTTCTGTTTCCTTCCGTGAAAGTTAAATTTATATGCTTCAATGTCTCTTCATATCTTCTTTCCCACTTTTTCCGAGGTCTGCCTTTTGGTCTTTTACCCTGGGCTTTCGTACTGTATACTGATCTAGCTATTCTATTGTCATTCATTCTGTTTACGTGCCCAAACCATCTCAATTGATTGATTATTTCTTAGTTTTTATGCGATCTGCTTTGGTTTGATCTCTTATTGTTGTGTTTCTGATTTTGTCTCTTTTAGTTTTCCATAGTATAACTCTTCTTAGATATTTCATTTCAGCTGCCTGTATTCTACTGTATTCTCTACTGTCTAAGGTCCAGGTTTCACTGCCATAGAGGAGAGTAGGACAATAAACTGTATTGTATACTGCCATTTTGGTTTTTATTGACAATTCTTGTTTACTTATAGATGCCTTTCCTAGATGGTTATATATTGCGCTTGCCTTTTGGATTCTCTGGCTAATTTCTTCTCTTAGTTTTTCCTCTGAGTTAATCATTACTCCTAGGTAATTGTAGCTGTGAACTTGTTCTAAATTCTCCCTGACCAATTTAAGATTGTGTGTTTTAGCTTCCCTAGTTACTAGCCTTGTTTTGGTTTTCTTTGCATTTACTCTCATTCCTCTTTTTATTTAGTTCATTGTTCATAATGTTGATATTCGACTAAAGGTCACTTTCTGATTTTCCCAA
>JAXRKP010001860.1:17500-45000 GCA_037039925.1 Doris montereyensis
TATAGTAATTCTTCAAACATTATCAAGGGCAGATAAAGGGCAAACAGAATATGCCTTCCATCAGAAATCATCAATCAAACTCGAGCAGATAATCATCTTAGAATTACAAAAGATAAGAGAAGATTAACTTGAAAAGAGTTAGGCATATTATATATAAGACATACAAGTCAACAACAAGTCGGAACTTGTTCCATCTATATTCTGATTGATATATTTTTAAAGATCAGACGTTTAAGATGGGGTAGTAAGGTCAGAATAGTCTGCACATGTTCTACGTAGCCGTAGTCCTCCAATATGAGGATCTCGTCATCTTACCAATTACGCAGATGGCGTTGTCGCATTTTCGTATAAGGGCTGTCATCTGTACTGTTCTTGACGATAACATTTGTTATCCATTGATATGGAATGCAATACTCAATAAGGAGACCATCAGTCTCTGCAAGAATAATACGTATCCCTTGAAATCTAACAAGAGCTTTAAATAGTCATTGTTACGATCTGGCTGTGTAATGTGATTTGAATTATAATAAAAAGAAATAATTATGTCTAACAGAGGTAGAACTTACTTTATTGTATACCTTAAATCTATATCCCCGAGTAAAATTTACATGAGAATAGTTGAAAAAAGATTTATTATCTATATTGTCCATACCATGAACACTTTTATACAATTGGATAAAGATCCTCGCGTTTTCTTCTGTAGTTTAGCAGATTCGATCTTTCAAACCTTATTTTCCTTATGGTTAACATTATTTTACTTGAGACACTTCTAGTAATTTGTGACCAAATCAGGATTATGTATCTTTTCTTTTCTCACATATTTTTTCTATGCATTGAATGGTTGTTCTTTACGTCAATATGTACATTGTTTTGTTTATTAGTTGTTCAGATCTCAATTTGCTGCGATAGCGCATACTGTTGATGAAATTTATCCTGAAAAACGTAGCGGTACAAATTCAAAGATCAAATAATTACATAATATGCAGTCTCTCTGATGATAGAGATGGGTTAACTTTTAGATCTACAATGTAAAATCTAGATAGTTTATAATGATAGAAATGTGTAACAACATCTAGATCTGGATTTAGATCTATATCTAAAGCTAAATTTCTAGTCTAGAGCTAAATTTGTAGATTTAAAGCTAAATTTCTAGATCTGGGGCTAAATTTCTAGATCTAGAGCTAAATTTTTAGATGCTAAAGCTACATTTCTAGATCTAGAGCTAAATTTCCAGATCTAAAGCTAAATTTCTAGATCTAAAGCTAAATGTCTAGATCTAGAGCTAAATTTCTAGATCTAAAGCAAAATTTCTAGATCTAAAGATCTATAAAGCTAAATTTCTAGATCTAGAGCTAAATTTCTAAATCTAGAGCTAAATTTCTAAATTTCTAAAGCTAAATTTCTAGATGTAGAGCTAAATTTCTAGATCTAAAGCTACATTTCTAGATGTAGAGCTAAATTTCTAGATCTAAAGCTAAATTTCTAGATGTAGAGCTAAATTTCTAGATCTAAAGCTAAATTTCTAGATGTAGAGCTAAATTTCTAGATCTAGAGCTAGTACCAATGCAAGTCAAAGGAACCCGTGCCTAACTTGTACTGACAAACTGTTTGCTGCTGATAATGAACTTTGACAGGTTTGTACAATAAACTTATTCTTTCTTTCTTTTTTCTTTTTAACCTTATTGAATATATGTGCTATCGATTTGGCTATTTCTCTTCATTTAACTTGATAGAACGATGTTCTCCCAACATTGGTTACTTCATATTTCTTCTCGACGATTGGTCCAACACTGTAATGTCACTGTACATGTATCTTTCTTTCTTTCTTTATCAGTTCCCATTTCTACCTTTCGGTGTATGGGTTCAGATGCTTGAGATGATCTTTCTCCAGGATGTCCTGTCCTGGCATTTCCTGTTTCCTTCCAAAAATGTTAAATTTCTATTCTTCAATGCCTCGTTTATATCTTCTTCCCACTTTCTCCGTGGTCTGCCTTTTGGTCTTTTACCTTAGGCTTTAGCACTGTATACTGATTAAGCTATTCTATTGTCATTCATTCTGTTTACATGCCCAAACCATCTCAATTGATTTGTTTCTATCTTAGTTTTTATGCCGTTTGCTTTGGTTAGATCTCTTATTGTTGTGTTTCTGATTTTGTCTCTTTTAGTTTTCTCTACTACTCTTCTTAAATATTTCATTTCAGCTGCCTGTACTCTCTACTATATTCTACTAGTTTCGCTGCCATAGAGGAGAGTAGGACAATAAACTGTATTGTATACTGCCATTTTGGTTTTTGTTGACAATTCTTGTTTACCTACAAATACCTTTCCTAGATGGTTATATATTGCACTTGCCTTTTTGATTCTCTGGCTAATTTCTTCTCTTAGTTTTCCCTCCGAGTTAATCATCACTCCTAGGTAATTGTTGCTTTGAACTTGTTCTAAATTTTCCCTGACCAATTTAATCTTTTATGTTTAAGCTCCCCTACTTACTAGCATTGTTTTAGCTTTTACTCTCATTCCTCTTTTATTTAGTTCAGTGTTCATAATGTTGATATTCGACTGAAGGTCACTTTCTGATTTTCCAAACATAACTAAATCATCGGCAAATGAAAGCATTGATACATTTACTGCTTTGAGCTTCCATATACCTACATTCATTTCTTAATTTTTTATGATGCCTTTGCAACTGAATCCATAAATGTGATAAACAAAAGAGAACTTAGCATACAACCCTGTCTTACTCCTATATCTACATCAAATTCTGCTGATATGTTTCCAACTACTCTCATTGCACATGTTGCTTTATTGTAAAAACTTTTAATGACTTTTTTAAAATTGTGCTCTGTCATTGTGTTCTTTTAAGGAATGCCATAGTTCGTCCCTCCTCACAGTGTCAAATGCCTTTTCTAAGTCAATAAAACACAAGTGCAGGTCAATGTTTCTCTCAAGGAATTTTTCTATTATTTGTCTAATTGTAAATATGTGGTCTTGTACACTTCTATTAGTCTAAATCCACTCTCATGCTCTTCAATCTGATCCTCTACTCTTTTCCTTAGTCTAATTTCCAGTATCCTGGCATATACGTTTCCTGGAACGCTAAGTAGTGATATCCCTCTATAGTTTGAGCATTCCATAGTTGATGATTTCTTATGCATTGGTACTACCGTTCCTTTTTTCCAGTCGCTTGGCACCTGTTTGGACTTCCATGCTTGTTGGCATATTGCATGTAGTAGTTTGTCTGCTCTCTCTCTCTCTCTTTTGGTTTTTAGTCATTTCTGGATAAAATTGATCTGCTCCTGGGGCTTTTCATAATTTCCCTTTTCTTATAGCTGTTTGGATTTTTTCAATTGAGATATCTGCAGCTTCAGCTGTCTCCTCTGGATTACTTGTTACTCCTACTAATTGATATTTACTCCTTGTTTCATATGTTCTGAAGGGATTATGTCATTATTGAAAATACTTTCTCTATGTTTCCATGATTTGGCTGTCTCCTTTCATTAGATATCTAGTTCTCCTTTGGCATTCTTAATTTGTCGTATTGGGCATGCTTTGGTCTCTATTGCCCCCCCCCCCCCGAACAACTTTTGATTTCCCATTGTTCCTGATTTGCTTTCCTAACTTCCTCTTTCACGATAGTTCTTTTATTCACGTAATCTATTATATCCTCTGGTCTTAGTTTGAAAGTATTTCTTCCAGGCATCCTTGTGTTCTTTAATCTTAGTCTTGACATTCTCATTCCACCGTGCTGTTCTTTACCTATCTCCTTCAATTTGTTTCCTACCACAGACCTCTTCAGTACAACTGAGGAGTGTTTCTTAAATACATTTGCCACTTTTCTTCTATTGTGCTATCATTCAAATCCATATATCTTTCAATGATGAATCTTTTTATCCTAGATTGGTATATCCGTTTTACTACTGGTTTATTTAGTTCATCTATTTTGAGTTTAGTAGCTTTCTTCTCTATCCTTTTCTGTTTGTTTTCTTCCGTCAGTAATCTCATTTTGACAATCACTAAGTGATGCTCACTAAATATTTCAGCTCCTCTGTTTACTCTTGCATCCAATGTAATGTAAACAAGGGAGCTGCTAACTATTATGTAGTCTATCATTGACTTTTCACACCTGTCTTCATTTACTTTTGTATATTTGTGGATATCTTTATGAGAAAAAAATGTGTTGGTTATTTTCCTTTTATTCTTTAGGCACAAAGCTATTAGTCTCTCTCCATTTGGAGAAGTTGTTGTCTCTCCTTTACCTGCTACTCCTCCTGTCGTTTCTAAATTGTTACCTAATCTAGCATTCAAATCTCCTAAAACCATTAGTTCCTGTTTGGGTTTAAGATTCTCTGCAGATATTTGTAAATCGTTTTCGAAAATATCTTTTTCTTCTTCAGATGCGTCTTCGTTTGGTCCATAACCTATTCATGATTTAATTTCTCGTCCTTTTGGTTTAATATTTACCTCTACTAGCCGCGGGCTTATAAATTTCCAACTTTCTAGTAGCTTTTCATGCCTTTTATGCACTAGGAGGCCTACTCATGCTCTAGCTTTATCTTTGACATCTACTCCTGAGAATATTAAAATATGATTCGGTCCTACATTTTATTGCCTTGACCTTTTTTCTTTGTTTCTGTAATGGCCAAAATATCTACTTTGAATTTTTCCATTTCTTCAACTAATTTCAACTCTTTTCCATGTCTTGCCCTAACGTTCCATGTTCCAAAATCACACTCCGTTTCGTTTCCAAGTTCGTCTTCAAAAGATCAAGCCGGTTATATTATATTTATTTTTTTCTCTGAATCTGTTTTGTTTTTGGATACGCATGGGATTAGCCCAATGCACCCTAGGTAGATGGTGGGGATGCCACTTTGAGGCCCCCTACCAGGCCTTGTTATTTTCTGTCAGGGTTAACTCCCTTAGCCTTTAGTCATTCAAGACCAGCCTGCAAGGCCACATGTTGCTATTTTATGTCAGTGTTAACTCCCTTAGACTATGGTCAATCAAGACCGGCCTGCAAGGCAGTAGGTTGTTTTCTTTCAGGTTTAACTCCTTAGCCTTTGGTAAGCCAAGACCTGCCTGCAAGGCAGCAGGAGACTCGTGGAGGGCGGGATCATCTACTCCCCGTACAGGTGCCTACTTGTCCACTGCCCGGTGTACATGTATCTACTTTTATACATTTTATTGTGCTATCATAAAACATTGTTCCACTATTCTCATGTAAATTTTACTCGGGGAAATAAATTTAAGACATACATTACAGGAAGTTCTACCTCTGTTAGACTTTCAAACAAATTATCATAAGACCAGTCAAAACATGGAATAGTTTACATTTCAAAACAAAAAAATTCAAAGGATTAACGCTTTTAAAAATGACATTGATAAAGAGCTGTATGCTTTAAAATGACATTGATTCTATAATTGATAAAATAGCTGTATGCTTTAGAATGCGGGTATGATGAGTGAATGTACATTGTCTTGATTGATTATTGTAGGTTCAATCATTTTTGAAAATCATTAAATGTATTAAGATTTATCAGACATTTAAAGGTCAAACGGCCTACATAGCCTCTCACACGTTATGTTTATGATTATGATTATGAAGCTTGTTGTTTCTGATATTTAGGCCTACCATGACATAACGTTTGACATCAACATAGTTGTTTCTGATATTTAGGCCTACCATGACATAACGTTTGACATCAACATAGTTGTTTCTGATATTTAGGCCTACCATGACATAACGTTTGACATCAACATAGTTGTTTCTGATATTTAGGCCTACCATGACATAACGTTTGACGTCAACATAGTTCTTTCTGATATTTAGGACTACCCTGACAGAACGTTTGACATCAACATAGTTGTTTCTGATATTTAGGACTACCCTGACAGAACGTTTGACATCAACATGGTGACATCAACATGGTGACATCAAAACAGTGACATCAATATCGTTGTTTCTGATATTTAGGCCTACCCTGACAGAACGTTTAATATCAACATGATTATTTCTGATACTTAGGACTACCCTGACAGAACGTTTGACATCAACATGGTGGTTTCTGATATTCAGGCCTGCCCTGACAGAACGTTTGACATCAACATGGTGGTTTCTGATATTCAGGCCTACCCTGACAGAACGTTTGACATCAACATGGTGACATCAACATGGCTGTTTCTGATATTTAGGCCTACCCTGACAGAGCCTTTGAGATCAATATGGTTGTTTCTGATAATTAGGCCTACCATGACAGAACGTTTGACATCAACATGGTTGTTTCTGATACTTAGGACTACCCTGACAGAACGTTTGACATCAACATGGTTGTTTCTGATATTTAGGCCTACCATGACAGAACGTTTGACATCAACATGGTTGTTTCTGATATTTAGGACTACCCTGACAGAACGTTTGACATCAACATGGTTATTTCTGATATTTAGGCCTACCATGACAGAACGTTTGACATCAACATGGTTGTTTCTGATATTTAGGACTACCCTGACAGAACGTTTGACATCAACATGGTTATTTCCGATATTTAGGACTACCCTGACAGAACGTTTGACATCAACATGGTTATTTCTGATATTTAGGCCTACCCTGACAGAACCTTTGACATCAACATGGTTGTTTCTGATAATTAGGCCTACCCTGACAGAACCTTTGACATCAATATGGTTGTTTCTGATAATTAGGACTACCCTGACAGAACGTTTGACATCAATATGGTTGTTTCTGATATTTAGGCCTACCCTGACAGAACGTTTGACATCAACATGGTGGTTTCTGATATTTAGGCCTACCCTGACAGAACGTTTGACATCAACATGGTGGTGGTTGTTTCTTATATTTAGGCCTACCCTGACAGAACGTTTGACATCAGCATGGTTGTTTCTGATATTCAGGCCTACTCTGACAGAACGTTTGACATCAATATGGTGACATCAAAATGGTGACATCAACATGGTGACACCAACATAGTTGTTTCTGATACAGGCCTACCCTGACAGAACTTTTGACATCAATATGCTGACATCAACATGGTGACATCAACATGGTGACATCAACATGATTATTTCTGATACTTAGAATTACCCTGACAGAACGTTTGACATCAACATAGTTATTTCTGATATTTGACACCTGACAGAACGTTTGACATCAACATGGTTATTTCTGATATTTAGGACTACCATGACAGAACGTTTGACATCAACATGGTTATTTCTGATGTTTAGGACTACCCTGACAGAACGTTTGACATCAACATGGTTATTTCTGATATTTAGGCCTACCCTGACGGAACTTTTGACATCAACATGGTTGTTTCTGATATTTAGGACTACCCTGACAGAACCTTTGACATAAACATGGTTATTTCTGATATTTAGCACTACCCTGACAGAACTTTTGACATCAACATGGTTATTTCTGATATTTAGGAATACTCTGACAGAACCTTTGACATCAACATGGTTATTTCTGATATTTAGGACTACCCTGACAGAACGTTTGACATCAACATGGTTATTTCTGATATTTAGGACTACCCTGACAGAACGTTTGACATCAACATGGTTATTTCTGATATTTAGGCCTACCCTGACAGAACTTTTGACATCAACATGGTTATTTCTGATATTTAGGACTACCCTGACAGAACCTTTGACATCAACATGGTTATTTCTGATATTTAGGACTACCCTGACAGAACCTTTGACATCAACATGGTTATTTCTGATATTTAGTGACCTACCCCTGACAGAACCTTTGACATCAACATGGTTATTTCTGATATTTAGGACTACCCTGACAGAACGTTTGACATCAACATGGTTATTTCTGATATTTAGGACTACTCTGACAGAACCTTTGACATGAACATCGTGACATGAACATGGTGACATGAACATGGTGACATGAACATGGTGACATGAACATGGTGACATCAACATGGTTGTTTCTGATATTTAGGACTACCCTGACAGAACGGTTGACATGAACATGGTGACATGAACATGGTGACATCAACATGGTGACATCAACATGGTGACATCAACATGGTGACATCAACATGGTGACATCAACATGGTTGTTTCTGATACTTAGGCCTACCCTGACAGAACTTTGACATCAATATGGTGACATCAACATGGTGACATCAACATGGTTATTTCTGATATTTAGGACTACCCTGACAGAACGTTTGACATCAACATGGTTGTTTCTGATATTTAGGACTACCCTGGCAGAACCTTTGACATCAACATAGTTGTTTCTGATATTTAGGCCTACCTGACAGAACGTTTGACATCAACATGGTTATTTCTGATATTTAGGACTACCCTGACAGAACGTTTGACATCAATGTGGTTGTTTCTGATATTTAGGACTACCCTGACAGAACGTTTGACATCAACATGGTTATTTCTGATATTTAGGACTACCCTGACAGAACGTTTGACATCAACATGGTTGTTTCTGATATTTAGGACTACTGACAGAACGTTTGACATCAACATGGTTGTTTCTGATATTTAGGACTACCCTGACAGAACGTTTGACATCACCATGGTTGTTTCTGATATTCAGGTCTACCATGACAGAACGTTTGACATCAACATGGTTATTTCTGATATTTAGGACTACCCTGACAGAACGTTTGACATCAACATGCTTGTTTCTGATATTTAGGACTACCCTGACAGAACGTTTGACATCAACATGGTTATTTCTGATATTTAGGCCCACCATGACAGAACGTTTGACATCAACATGGTTGTTTCTGATATTTAGGACTACCCTGACAGAACCTTTGACATCAACATGGTTGTTTCTGATATTTAGGACTACCCTGACAGAAAGTTTGACATCAACATGGTTGTTTCCTGATATTTAGGACTACCTGACAGAACCTTTGACATCAACATGGTTGTTTCTGATATTTAGGACTACCCTGACAGAACGTTTGACATCAACATGGTTATTTCTGATATTTAGGACTACCCTGACAGAACGTTTGACATCAACATGGTTATTTCTGATATTTAGGACTACCCTGACAGAACGTTTGACATCAACATGGTTATTTCTGATATTTAGGACTACCCTGACAGAACGTTTGACATCAACATGGTTATTTCTGATATTTAGGACTACCCTGACAGAACGTTTGACATCAACATGGTTATTTCTGATATTTAGGACTACCCTGACAGAATCTTTGACATAAACATGGTTATTTCTGATATTTAGCACTCCCCCTGACAGAACCTTTGACATCAACATGGTTATTTCTGATATTTAGGACTACTCTGACAGAACCTTTGACATCAACATGGTTATTTCTGATATTTAGGACTACCCTGACAGAACCTTTGACATCAACATGGTTATTTCTGATATTTAGGACTACCCTGACAGAACGTTTGACATCAACATGGTTATTTCTGATATTTAGGACTACATTGCTATGCTCCAACAAAACAAACAAAATTTGACATCAACATGGTTATTTCCCTGTGTTTACCATGTATTCCTTTTCTAACTGGCGCCGATGGCTGAGCGGTTAGGCTGCCGGACTAGGGTTAATATTAAGTCCGACGTTGTGTTCCGTTGGAAACGAGACCCTGAGATCATCCAGGTGCCCATGAGTTCAGAGACCTGCGGATTACTGTCTATTATTATCACAAACTATTGAAATGGGGAAAGCTCTCCGGTTCTAAGCCAAATTAAGTCCGCCTATCACCAAAACATGACTCTTGCAGGTAGATCTGTTCCGTTTTCTTTGATACACCTGACATTTGTCAACAAAACAAAACAAAATAAAACTTGGTTGCTTCAGACTTAACTAAATATTATCAATCTTGCGCATTGACTATATTTTCAAAATATTTGGACATATTTCAGAAGCTTTTTGATTTTTTAAAAGTGCTTTATGTGTTGCCTGGACAGTCCAGTAAACTACGAAACCCTATCCAGGTGCAAATGGGTACAAATGTTCCATTTGTACAATCAACTTGGTCAGAACTTTACAATTTATTTTCCTTTCATTGTATGCATGGAGGGATCAGACTATCAAACAATTTTGGCTGGGTGCCTTAAATAAACAAACAAACAAAAAACTTCAACCTGCGATGACAAGATGATAGGAAATTTGAAATTTCGCTCCTCGTTCGAAGAAAATGAAATGTACAAATCAGTGTATCAAATTATCTATACGACCTCCTCTCTCTCTCTCTCTCTCTCTCTCTCTCTCTCTCTCTCTCTCTCTCTCTCTCTCTCTCTCTCTCTCTCTCTCTCTCTCTCTCTCTCTCTCTCTCTCTCTCTCTCTCTCTCTCTCTCTCTCTCTCTCTCTCTCTCTCTCTCTCTCTCTCTCTCTCTCTCTCTCTCTCTCTCTCTCTCTCTCTCTCTCTCTCTCTCTCTCTCTCTCTCTCTCTCTCTCTCTCTCTCTCTCTCTCTCTCTCTCTCTCTCTCTCTCTCTCTCTCTCTCTCTCTCTCTCTCTCTCTCTCTCTCTCTCTCTCTCTCTCTCTCTCTCTCTCTCTCTCTCTCTCTCTCTCTCTCTCTCTCTCTCTCTCTCTCTCTCTCTCTCTCTCTCTCTCTCTCTCTCTCTCTCTCTCTCTCTCTCTCTCTTCTCTCTCTCTCTCTCTCTCTCTCTCTCTCTCTCTCTCTCTCTCTCTCTCTCTCTCTCTCTCTCTCTCTCTCTCTCTCTCTCTCTCTCTCTCTCTCTCTCTCTCTCTCTCTCTCTCTCTCTCTCTCTCTCTCTCTCTCTCTCTCTCTCTCTCTCTCTCTCTCTCTCTCTCTCTCTCTCTCTCTCTCTCTCTCTCTCTCTCTCTCTCTCTCTCTCTCTCTCTCTCTCTCTCTCTCTCTCTCTCTCTCTCTCTCTCTCTCTCTCTCTCTCTCTCTCTCTCTCTCTCTCTCTCTCTCTCTCTCTCTCTCTCTCTCTCTCTCTCTCTCTCTCTCTCTCTCTCTCTCTCTCTCTCTCTCTCTCTCTCTCTCTCTCTCTCTCTCTCTCTCTCTCTCTCTCTCTCTCTCTCTCTCTCTCTCTCTCTCTCTCTCTCTCTCTCTCTCTCTCTCTCTCTCTCTCTCTCTCTCTCTCTCTCTCTCTCTCTCTCTCTCTCTCTCTCTCTCTCTCTCTCTCTCTCTCTCTCTCTCTCTCTCTCTCTCTCTCTCTCTCTCTCTCTCTCTCTCTCTCTCTCTCTCTCTCTCTCTCTCTCTCTCTCTCTCTCTCTCTCTCTCTCTCTCTCTCTCTCTCTCTCTCTCTCTCTCTCTCTCTCTCTCTCTCTCTCTCTCTCTCTCTCTCTCTCTCTCTCTCTCTCTCTCTCTCTCTCTCTCTCTCTCTCTCTCTCTCTCTCTCTCTCTCTCTCTCTCTCTCTCTCTCTCTCTCTCTCTCTCTCTCTCTCTCTCTCTCTCTCTCTCTCTCTCTCTCTCTCTCTCTCTCTCTCTCTCTCTCTCTCTCTCTCTCTCTCTCTCTCTCTCTCTCTCTCTCTCTCTCTCTCTCTCTCTCTCTCTATATCTCTCTCTATATCTATAATAATCACCTATTCCTGCTTCATGCTATTGAAATGGGATAAGCTCGGTTCTATCTCTCCGTAACGACTCTCCTCTCTCTCTCTCTCTTTGTTTTACCTATCACGCCTTAGATAAGCTCTCTCTCTGACTCTTGCAGGTAGATCCTATTTCATTATTTAATCTTCTCACGCTTCTCTTCTCTCTTTGCGTTTTTCTTTGATACACACTGACATTGCTCTCTCTCTCAACAAAACAAACAAAATAATTCTCTCTGTCTCTGTCTCTCTCTCTGTTGCTCTCTCCCTCTCCCTCCCTCCCTCCCTACCTCTCCACCTCCTCCTCCCCTCCTCCCTCCTCCTCCCTCCTCCCTCCCTCCCCTCCCTCCTCCCTCCCTCCCTCCCTCCCTCCTCCCTCCCTCCCTCCCTCCCTCCCTCCCTCCCTCCCTCCCTCTCTCTCTCTCTCTCTCTCTCTCATAATAAGGCTAAATACTCTAACACACAGTATCATTCTACCACTACCATCGCCATCTTTCGCCTTTTCCCACTGTCATCTCCTATGCTATCATTATCAATATACAATAATGTTATTATCAGCAGCTTTAGATTCCATTCACGTTTGCGTTCCATTTCAGTGTGCCAAAAAATTACCCCTAGCCGACATATTTGCCTGGACAAGTCGGTCAGGGAACCATATGGTGCATGAGATGGCCAGGGAGAACTCCAGCACATGAGTACGTCCCATGGATTACTATCAATGGGGTATGTTTACACGTGACATGTCTCTGTAGCATCTGCATGTTTCATTGGAGTGATATGATGTACGTACCAATAGTAAATTTTAGGCGATAACATTAAATCTTCCCGAGATTATTGAGTGGAATGAACTACAACGGCTGCTATTACTATTAGTGTTGAAAGCCAGCTGGGGTTTTTCCACTGCTCTACCTAGCGTTGAGGGCAAACAGTGAGGGAATGGGCTTGTCGGAAGGGAAGGAGATGACATCAAATATCAAGCCCCATAGGAACAAAGGCAGAGACAAATACAGGGAATAGACAGACACAAAGCTTGGCCACCATGGGGATTAAACCCGTGACCTCTGCGTGCGTCGACGCCCCATCTTGCCATTAAAAGCGTGCTACCAACCGAGCGTATGGAAAGTCCATCTTATACAATCGTCTTGTTTGAACATTCACATCTTATACAATCGTCTTGTTTGAACATTCACATATTATACAATCGTCTTGTTTGAACATTCACATATTATACAATCGTCTTGTTTGAACATTCACATATTATACAATCGTCTTGTTTGAACATTCACATCTTATGACTTCTTATAAAAGTTGAAAAAATTGCTTTGAAATCTAGACTACGTTCTTTCTTCTTTTTTATAATTCCCATCTACCTTCCGGTGTATGACTTTAGATGCCCGAAATGATATTTATGCCAGGCTACCCTGTCCTGGCATTTTCTATTGCCTTCTGTGAAGATTAAATGTATTTGCTTTACTGCCTCTTTTATATCTTCGTCACTTTCTCCGAGGTCTGCCTTTTGGTCTTTTACCTTGGGTTCTAGCATTGTTTACTGGTCTAGTTATTCTCTTTTCATTTATTCTGTTTACATTCCCAAGCCATCAGTTTATTTATTTCTATCTTTGTTTTTATACCGTCTGCTTTGGTTTGATCTCTTATTGTTGTGTTTCTGATTTCGTCTCTTATAATTTCCCTACTACTCTTCTTAGATATTTCATTTCAGCTGCTTGCACTCTACTGTATTATCTACTGTCTAAGGTACAGGTTTTACTGCATAGAGGAGTGTAGGACAATAAACTGTGTTGTATACTGCCATTTTGGTTTTTGTTGACAATTCTTGTTTACCTACAAATGCCTTTCCTAGATGGTTATATATTGTCATTGCCCTTTGGAGTCTCTGGCTTATTTCTTCTCTTAGTTTTCCCTCTGAGTTAATCATTACTTCTAGCTAAATGCAGCTTTGAACTTGTTTTAATTTCTCTCTGTCCTGTTAAAGGTTTTGTGTTTTAGCGTCCCTATATAATAGCATAGTTTTGTTTTCTTTACATTCAATTTCATTTCTCTTTTTTTTAGTTCATTATTCAGTATGTGGATGTTTATTGAAGGTCACTGTCTAATTTTCCAAATAGATATTAATCATCAGCAAATGAAAGCATTGATATATTTACTGGTTTGCGTTTCCATATACCTTCATTTATTTTTGTTGTTGTAAATGATGTATTTGCAACCTCGATTGCCAATTATTTAAAGGAGAAAAATCGTTTTCCCTGCATGGTTTTCAATATAATTTTGAAATATTAATACCAAGAAATTTCTACAAATTTTGGGCCAGGATGTTTTCTTCTATTTCCATATACATACGTTTTCCAATTTCATTTTGAAACATTGATACAAACAATTGTTTTTACAGATCCATACAGAAAAAATGCAAAAAGAGGCTCAGGCCGATTTAATTGGACTGGTTTGCAAGACATACACTGTAAGTACTTTGCGGTGGACATAATTACATTTGAATGATTTATATATTTGTATGGCATTGTCATTTGGATAATTTATATTCCGACTCGTCCATTTAAGATTAACATTTTAAAACAATCACATTGTGACTTAATAAATAAATTAACGTGAAAAAGAAAAAGAAAAAGAAAGTATTTTCAACAGCACCCAAATATAGATGATCAAAAACAAACCACTTAAATAGATAAGACTAAGAAGAACAATATTTCTTTTCTCCCCCTCCCTCCCGAACAAACCTCTTCCCCGTTATTTTAAAGACAGAACCAAATCTCTCATCCCTAACCCCCCCCCCCCCAAACGTCCAACCCGTTTTCAGTAACCAGTAGAAAGAGACCAACAACAAAAAAGGAAATAAGAAGAGACTCCTAATACACCTCTCACATTCCGCAAGATCAAGAAAGTAAATTGATCAGATGGATATCTATTATTGACTTAAATACAGCATTCTTCTTCAGGCTCAAGTTTGCGTTATAACAAGCATGCCGGTAAATTATGTTGGATTATGATTTCTCTTTATTATAAAGCTGTGATCTCTTGAACATTGACTGCGGTGAACTCAGAAACCACTGTATCGGTTACGGGTGATATCAACTATGATTATTACATCAAATTAGTATTCGATACTGAAGTTACGTGGGCTTTTTACGTAGTACTCGATACTGAAGTTGTGCAGGCATTGTAATGACCGTAAATCGAGAAATTAGATCTAGTAACGATAAAAAGTTTCGTAGATCGCAGGCAAAACAATCTTTTCCCAATCAATTAAAATAATGCTTTAATTCAAGAGTTTATTCGTTAAGTACCTTAAGCAGACTATTTGAAATCTACATTCGATAATATCGAGGTTGTGGGTGCAGTAGTTCCTGAGTTATAAGCGGTCAAAGTTAGTGGTGTTGTTTAGCTTTATATATAATATCATATTAAATAGCGTGGCAAACTATTACTCATCCGTAGTGATGCAAGCGATATGACTCACTTTAGCTTTCGTCAACGTGTACAATAAAACATCGATTGATAATTCAGTGGTTGAAACACATCAATTTCCATGAAAAAAAAACTATGTTATTCAATTCAATTCAATTCAATCATCTTTATTGATCCTTTAAAAAAAGGAAAGTATACTGTTGTTATCACAATTTCCGTTTAAAAAATAAAAGAATACATCAATATATACATTCATTAACTTATCATAAAACATTCATTCACCATCTATCAATTTACGTTTCTTAAACATTGTGAGGAAAACGCCATTGTGCTTTCAAAGTAAGGTATGGTCAAACTTTCGTATGGCACTTGGAAGAAAAGATCTAAAATATCTCTCAGTGCGGGATTTTAATTGTATAAGTCGACCGCTTCTACTACTAGTTGTTTTGGGTATGGAGAAAAGAGGGTGGGTGTTGTCTTTAAGTATACTCCTGAGTTTGATCTTGCATTAATTCTCACACAGATCTTCAAAGTTCTCCGGCTCTACATCATTTATGTGTTTCCCTATGTGTTTCAGTATCCTATTAAATTTCTTCTTTTCTCTATCTTTTGTATTTCCTCCCATGTAGTTATACTAAAAATAATAATACTCTTTATGCAAGCTTGATGGAAAAGTCTAATTCGAATGTTATCAATTTGAAACTTATAAAGCTTCCTCATCAAATACATTCTTTTGTTCACGTTCTTTAAAACTTTATTTGATTGTTTTTGCCATTTTAGCTTCTCGTCAAAAATTATGCAAGATATTTATATTCATTAACTTTCTCAATTGTTTCATGTTTTTTAACAATATCATTATGGATGTTATTTGTCTTCCTAAAATCAAAAATTATTTCTCTTGTTTTGTTAATATTAAGTTGTAAATAATTGTCATCACACCATTTTACAAACCTTTTGATTTCTTGAGCATAATTGATTCGGTCTACTTCTGATCTGATAAGAGCTTGGATAGATGTATCATCTGCATATTTTATTATTAGGATGTTTTCAAACGCAGTTTTACAATCAAAATTATAGATAGAAAAGAGAAAAGGTGCAAGGACAGTCCCCTAGGGTGCTCCAGTGTTTGTTACAATTACTGATGAGTCAAAAATACCATTGTCTGATTTTAATCTAACAAATTGAGGTCTGTTGGTCAGAAAACCTAAGTTCCAGAGTGTTACACTTTTTCCAAACCCATATTTAACGATTTAGGAATCAAGATGTGTGGCTGTCATATCTTTGGCTTCTTGTTTTCTTCAGGGATCTCCCAAACCAGCAGCCTGTACAAAGGAGTAGACAAGGACGCAAGCCGTGTTTCTTGTGTCTTGTGTGTGTGTGTGTGTGTGTGTGTGTGTAACCACAGCTCCGATTACTTCCTGTTATCACCACATCCGGAAATTGTTTATGTCAGACTTCGCTTTCAAACTGAGACAATAAATAATATTGACATTTTTTTCACGACAATTTAGAGCGTATAGATGTGAGCATAGATGTGTGTGTTGTGTGTGTGTGTGTATGTGTGCGTGTGTGTGTGTGTGTGTATCGGGAGGGGATGGGGTGCGGGGTACTCCTTTTTGTGACTTATGATTTAAAATTCTAAGCTTTTAACATGATTTTTTTTATTCAATTCAATTCAATTCAATTCAATTCAGAAAACTTTATTTGTCCATGAAAGGAATGTAGTTACAATTTACATGAGACCAAGATCATCAAAGGTAGAATGGAGTTCAAAATGGCACTTTTATAAAATTGTTATTTTAATTAGATTAAGATTAAGAAAGGAAATTATTTGAAAAGCCATTGACTATAAGTAATGTTGTCAACGACAAACTTTAAGAGAGTGAAAGAGTACATTGTGATATGATAAATATTGATAGCGATGATATATGTGTATATTATCTGTAGGTATAACATGGATCCATAAAACAGTTAAATACGTGTTGACGTGCTCTTGACGGAATTGAATTGAATTGAATTGAATTGAATTGAATTGAATTGAATTGAATTGAATTGAATTGAATTGAATTGAATTGAATTGAATTGAATTATCGCTTTTGTGACTTACTGTTTAGAAGATATAGTTGATAACACTATGATTATTATGCTAAACGTCTGTGTATGTTTGCAATCGATATCAAACAATATCAGAGTTTGACTGTCTCACGTTGCTATTCAAGGTAATTTTGCAATCGCAAGCTACGCGCTGGATGTCATGAAGGTTCAACTCCAAAATAAAAATTCTATATCGTGGCGAGATTGAGCATTTAATTTAGTGATTTTCTTTTTTTTATGGTTTTTGTCTCTTTTTTCATGGATTTTCTTCTTTTTTTTTTTTGTCTCTCATCCAATTGTGCTGAGCATTTAATTTAGTGATTTTCTTTTTTTATGGTTTTTGTCTCTCATCCAATTGTGCTGAGCATTTAATTTAGTTATTTTCTTTTTTTTTATGGTTTTTGTCTCTCATCCAATTGTGCTGAGCATTTAATTTAGTGATTTTTTTTTTTTGCAATCAGAAAAGGAAGTGACCACCAAACAAAAAGGCAGTGAGAGAAAAACACCAAATCTTACAATAAAACGAACTAAGCCCAGTACGACGGTGGGTGGGCATGTAGTGTCAAACTCTTGAAAGTGAAAGTGAAAGTGAAAGTGAAAGCGAAAGGAGAGGAGACCAGTGTCGCACAGACCAAACTACAACACAATATATCACGCCATACACACAACTCCACCCACACCACAAACCGTACACTTGATACAACGTACACGACGTCGGCACATTAACAATGCGCTTTCGTTTTAGCCCGGTGATGGGAGGAGAAGAGAGGAGGGGGGGCTGGGGACACGGTAGTCCAAGTGCAAGTTATCGGCCTCTCAACCCCAAAGGTCGTGGGTTCAGGCCCCACAAACGGTTGAAACATTTTCTTGAGTTTTGGTGGGGTTTTTCGAGTAAAATCTTTCCTCGCCCCCCCCCCCCCCTTTTCCTGTTGGTCCAGATAGATACGTGGATTGACACCTACTACCATCAGAGACGGTCGATAAAAAGGAGGTCCCGTGTGCAGACCACAACACGCTGTGCACGTTAAAGATCCCTTAGCTTTTTACAGGGCAGTCCGTTATTCATCCTGTTGATATTGGACTGGATGTCCTTTCTGATTTTCCAAACAGAACTAAATCATCAGCGCATGCAAATATTGCTGCATTTACTGGTTTGAGCTTCCACATACCTGCATTCTTTTTCTTCATTTTTTGAGGATGCCTTTGCGACTGAATCTATAAATGTGATAAACAAAAGAGGACTAAGGATACAAACCCTGTCTGACTCCTATATCTAGATCACATTAAATTCTTCAGATACATTTCAAGCTACTACTCACTGCACTTGGTTTATTGTAAAAACTTTTAATGGCTTCTTTTAAATGTTGTTCTACATTGTGTCCTTTTAAGGAATGCCATAGTTCGTCCCTCCTCACATTGCCAAATGCCTTTTCTAAGTCAATAAAACACAGGTGCAAGTCAATGTTTCTCTCATTTGTCTAATTGTTATGTAAATATGTGGTCAGTACACTTCTTTCTGGTCTAAATCCACTTCTTCAATCTGATCCTCTATTCTTTTCCTTAGTCTCATTTCCAGTATCCTGGCATACACTTTTCCTGGTACGATAAGTAGTGATATCCCTCTATAGTTTGAGCATTCCATAGTTGATCCTTTCTTGTGTATTGGTACTACCGTTCCTTCTTGCAGTCGTCTGGCACCTGTTTGGACTTCTATGCTTCTTGACATATTGCATGTAATAGTTTGTCTGCTTCTCTCCCGTGATTTTTAATAATTTCTGGACAACCTTGATCTGCTTCTGGGCATTTCGTAATTTCACGTTTCTTATACTATAGCTATTTGGATTTTTTCCATTGAGATATCTACATCTTCAGCTGTCTCCTTTTGATTACTTGTTACTCTTACTAATTGACCTGTACTCCTTGTTTCATATGTTCTGGAGGGATTATGTAATTGTTGAAAATACTTTCTCCATTTTCAATGATTTCGCTGTCTTCTTTCATTATTTCTTCTTTGCAGTTCTTAATTTGTCATATTAGGCATGGTTTGGTCTTTCTCATGCTCTTCATTGCTCCCCAGAACAGCTTTTGATTTCTTTGATAGCTTTCTTCAAGTCTCTGTCCACTCTTCCCACTGTTCCTGTTTTGCTTTCCTAACTTCTTCTTTGGCGATAGTCCTTTTATTCACGTAATCTATCCTATCCTCTGGTCTCTTTGTTTGCAAGTATTTCTTCCAGGCATCCCTTTTCTTTGATCTTAGTCTTGACATCCTCATTCCACCATGCTGTTCTTTTCCTATCTCCTTTAATTTGTTTCCTACCCCAGGCCTCTTAAGTACAATTGAGGAGTGTTTCTTTATACATTTGCCACTTTTTTCTATTGTGCTTTCCTTCAGAGCCACCTGCCTTTCACATAATTTTTTTTATCCTGTATTGGCATATCTGTTTTACTATTGGTTTACTTAGTTCTTCTATTTTGGGTTTAGTAGCTTTCTTCTCTTTCCTTCTCTGTTTGTTTTCTTCAGTTAGTAATCTGATTTTGGCACTAGGTGATGATCACCACATATTTCAGCTCCTCTGTTTACTCTTGCATCCATTGTACTGTAAAGAAAGGAGCTGATAACTAACTATTATGTAGTCTATCATTGACTTTTCACATCTGTCTTCATTTACTCTTGTATATTTGTGGATATTTTTATGAGGAAAAAATATGTTGGCTATTTTCATGTTATTTTTTAGGCAAAAATCTATTAGTTTTTCTCCATTTGGAGAAGTGGTTGTTTCGTCTTTTTTTTTCTTCACCTATTAGTATTACTCATCCTGGCGTTTCTGTATAGTTGCCTACTCTGGCGTTTAAATCTCCTAAAACCATTAGATTCTGGTTGGGTTTGAGATTCTCTGCAGATATTTGTAAATCGTTTTCGAAGATATCTTTTTCTTCTTTGGTGACTTTTTCGTCTGGTCAGTAAGCTATTAATGATTTAATTTCTCTTCCTTTTGGTTTAATATTTACCTCTAACAGCCGTGGGCTTATAAATTTCCAACTTACTAGTAGTTTTACTTGCCTTTTATGCAGTAGGAGGCCTACTCCAGCTCTAGCTCTATCTTTGACATCTACTCCTGAGAAGATTAAAATATGATTCGGTCCTACATTTTCTATTCCTTGTCCCTTTTTCTTTGTTTTTGTAGTGGCCACAATGTCTTTTCCATTTCTTCAGCTAATTCTAACTCTTTTCCATTTATTGCCCTAATATTTCACATTCCAAAAATCCCAGTCTGTGTTCTTTTCCAGAGTCGTCTTCGAAAGTTCAAGCCAGGTATATCAATATCATCATATGTACTTCTTTGAATCAGTTTGGTTTTGGATAAGCAGGGCTTTCGCCCACTGTGACCTAGGTAGATGGTGGGGTTGCCACCTTGAGGCCCCCTACAAGACCTTGTCATTTTATATCAGGGTTAAATCCTTTAGCCTTCTGGTTGCTTAAAACCAGCCCGCAAGGCCTCGGGTTGTTACTTTTGCCAGGGTTAACTCCCTTAGTCTGCAAGGCAACAGGAGACTCGTGGAGGGCGGGACCTCCTAATCCCCATACAGGTAATTCTACTGCCCAGGGAATGAGTAAAATTAACCATAAAAAGTTTCGTGGATTGCAGTCAAAACAATCTTTCCCAATAAATAAAAAAATGATTTGACCAAGAGCTAAGAACCTAAAGCAGGTTATTTGAAATCTACAAACGAAATATGGAGGTCTAGAAATCAACACTTCACAATGCATGTGAATCAATAAATAGTATCTATATCTCTAAACTAAATGGTGACAAAATATGAGTAATTACATCGCTGCACGTCCTGGAGCGGCGCGTCTCCCTAGACCATCTCTATCTACTGGGCGGTCGTATCACCCTCTCTCCTCGATATAACCATATATCACATGCCCTGTACTACCCCTTCTTATATGTCAGAAGTGCTATATCACAGCTATCTCGGTCTATCGATCATCCCATGCTCTGCAAAGCCCCTTTTAGTGCGTCAGAAGTGCCATACCATACAATCATTCATTTCCGTTTTACAAGTTTACCCACAAAAGAAGTCGAGGTTACGTCAGTACGGCCGTTTGCGGACAGCCTGGGGCTCTCTAACCAAACCGTTAATTATCTGACGGGAATTTGTCGCACTCCCCCCAAAAAAAAAAAAAAGAAAAAGTTTTGTCAATGTATCCGACACCGACCCTCCATGCAGACAACAGGAAAAAAGTCGAGGTTTAACCTGTAGGACCGTTTGGGGCAAACCCTCAGGAGTTGACTAACCAAACCGTTACCTGTCTGGCGGGAATTTGTCACCCTCCCTAATAATCCCTGTCTCCGTCATTACATGGGACACGGGCCTAACTGTAAACACGGGTCAATAATCTTCACCTACAGTAACTCACAAATTATGACACATCAATCACCCAGGTCTCAGTCAACCATCTGTTCACTCACACTCACACGATATAACTCATCTCATTTCGATCAGGAAACTCACTGTTCTTTCACAAAGTTATAGCTCTTATAGATCTATCTATACAGATCTATCTAAAATAAACACACTTATAGATCATCTCCCTGTCTACTCTATCAAAATCTTAACTCACGTCTCCTTACAGAGGGACGTAAAATTACAAAATTATACAATATCTGACTCCTCTCTTTCGCATCACGCGCCAGGAGGTATCGATCAGGAAACTCACTGTTCCTCCACAAAGCCACAGCTTACTTATAGAAAATCAACCACCAACCTGTCTATTATCAAAATCCTAACTCACCTCTCCCTACGGAGGGACGTAAAATTACCGATTATATAATATCTGACTCCTCTCATTCATGTCACACTCCAGGAGGTTATTTATCACAACGAATTCATAATACTATTTAAACCAATGGACCTGAATATATCAAAGGGGAGAACACTATGCCTAGTGCCAATAAGAACTTCAATGTCACAGGGGGGAAAAGGCATAAACTCCAGGAGAAATCTCATTCAAACCAATGAACCAGAATGAATATATCAGCGAAGAACACAAGTACCAAACGCCATAAGCACGGGAGGGGCAAAAAACCAGGCTCGAATAAACTCAAAGAGGATGTTATTTATAACAACAAATTCATAATATTCCATAGGGAACACAATGGCTAAAAGGGGGTTAAACTCTCAGATAAATAAAAAAAACCTCGGCCCAGCCAGATGCTATAAGCTCGAGAAAACGACGAGACTAAGAGTAACCAGTAGAAAAGATCAATTGTGCAAATTGCAGATCCTTATAAAACCTCTTGACCAAGCGAAATGCTATGGGCTCAAGAAAAATAACGCAAAGCTCGACGAATCTCGACCAGGTTGAAAGAAATAACGCGAAGTGTGCAACCAGCGTCTCAACGTAACAGATTCAAATATGCCCAGATCACCCTATGGATCTAGATCCATCTAGTGTTGTTTAAAAGCAAACACTTTCCCCTGCATCAGTGTCAGAAGGTCATCCGACCAAAGGAAACTGACCAGATACAATAATGACATGTACAAGACTAGGTCCTATCCTATGGTGTTCAGGAGCAAACACCTTTCCTCAGTGCAGGACACCAAATCAACCAAAACCCCAAAATGGAGCAGACTTCAGGACAACAACCAAAACCCCAAAACGGAGCAGACTTCATCTCCAAAACAACCAAAACCCCAAAATGGAGCAGACTTCAGGAGAACAACCAAAACCCCAAAATGGAGCACAACGTCAGGAAAACGCTTCCAAAACCCCAAAAACGGAGCAGACTTCAGGAAAACAACCAAAACTCCAAAACGGAGCAGACTTCAGGAAAACGACCAAAAAGACTCGACCCTGAAGGAAAATTCAGGACAACCAAGAATCGAAAGAAAATTAAGCTCAAAAACTAGCTAAACCTACGCCAAATTTGAAAACAACAAGGAACTCGACCAGACTAGGCCTGAAGGCAAAGGGAAACTCCTAGATTAAACTCGAGAGGCAAGGGAAACTACTAGATTAAACTCGAAGGCTAAAAAGGAAACTCTAGATTAAACTCGAGGCGAAGAGGAAACTCCTAGATTAAACTGAAGGCAAGGGAAACTACTAGATGTAAACCAGAGATGGGGGAAAACTAGATCTAAACCCGGGATGAGGGAAAACTAGATCTAAACCAGAGGATGAGGAAAACTAGATCTAAACCAGAGATGAGGGAAAACTAGATCTAAACCAGAGATGAGGAAAACTAGATATAAACCAGAGATGAGGGAAAACTAGATCTAAACCAGAGATGAGGGAAAACTAGATCTAAACCAGAGATGGGGAAAACTAGATATAAACCAGAGAGATGGGGGGATAGTGAAACTAGATCTAAACCAGAGATACGGGGGAAAACTAGATCTAAACCAGAGATAGGGGGAAAACTAGATCTAAACCAGAGATGGGAAAACTAGATCTAAACCAGAGATGGGGGGGACTAGATCTAAACCAGAGATAGGGGAAAACTAGATCTAAACCAGAGATAGGGGAAAACTAGATCTAAACCAGAGATGGGGGAAAACTAGATCTAAACCAGAGATAGGGGGAAAACTAGATCTAAACCAGAGATGAGGAAAACTAGATCTAAACCAGAGATGTTGGGAAAACTAGATCTAAGCCAGAGATGGGGGAAGACGAGATCTAAACCAGAGATAGGGGGAGGAATAGATCTAAACCAGAGATGGGGAAAACTAGATCTAAACCAGAGATGGGGAAGACTAGATCTAAACCAGAGATGGGGCAAAACTAGATTTAAACCAGAGATGGGGAAGACTCGACCAGGCGATACTCCCCAGATCACGAGGGACTCCTATACTGACGGACGGACAGAAGACTAAGGCCGAAAATATACTAAGCTCGGTTTGAAGGAGACAAATGAAGGAAAGAAGTAACGCATGCCAAAATTACAAATGAAATAGTGTTGAAGGACGGTCTAGACTATATTATATTGCACTCGACTTGAAGGAGTAGATAGCAACTGTTCATGGTTCGTCAAAGTGAAGTGGGACGTGCTGCATTTCAACTTGCTGGACGGACGTGATGAGCGATCGCTCACTGTCTCACCGGATGTCGGTGACGTCACTGAGTCTAGCGGGGAGATGTATCTGGTCCAATATCTTTTTAATGGTTGATCGGATCAATAATCTGATTTCAAATTTAAAATTAGCGACTCAAACTCTAGGCAAGATCCGGGCCGAATTTAGTTTTTTTTTTCAATTATAAGATAATTTTGAATCAATTCTCCCACCGCGACGGGAGCAGTGGCAGGAAGATTGTCTGACACTGTGATGAAGCAGATATTATATATTGTGTAGTACAACCGTTATGATTTATCTCATGTGCACAGCATTTATTACAGATTCTTCAATTCAATTCCTAAAAATAATGGCTGTCTTTCCACCACAAAAAGAGGAGGCACCAATTAATGCAGTTGAATCGAGACCGAGCTTGTAATGACCTTATATGACAGAGGAGAGAAATTACAGCAACAGAGATAAGAGATTGAATGTAGAAGGTTCCATTCGAAAATACTCCTTAAATTTGACCGAGTTCTGTCGCAACATCGGCATTAGATGGTGATATTCACCACACATTCCTTAACTTGTTGATGGGGTGAATTGACATTAAACGTCTTTTGGTGCGCCTTCTTCTTCGTAAATACAGCATCAAAGCTAACTTTCTTTTTCTTGAAAGCGCCATTGTGTCAAATACAGTGACTAAGTGAGTTGTTTTCAACGATGAATAGTGTGTTACGAGATTATTTAAAGAAAAAAATGAAGGCGGAAAAGTGCGGGCGCCGTGTACCCATACGTTTGCATCCGTCAACAACCGTCTTCATTTTGAAGACAACAGTTGGACGGACTTACTATATTATGGTGATGAAATAATATGTCGCAGAGATAATAGTTTCCATGCGCAATCCCTATTCTGCGCAAGTGACGTGCCAACAGCCAAAATTAACGCGTTCAATTAGCGACTAATTCTCAAGTCTTTCAAGGCCAAGGCCACCAAGAACTTATGCCATGCCATCACGCGTTTCGTGTATGCAAATGACATGAAAATGGCAAGAGGATCATACGACGATCCAACCAAGGGTAAAATTCATAGGGTGACATGCAGTGGCACCTGCCAATGCCATCTCCGTCAGTCACGAAGAGAGTGACTGAACCTCGCCTCTCATAGTGTTTCTTAAGACATGTTATTTGAATTAAACTATCACAACTAAGCTGAGGGGTAGAATTTACCCGGACTGCCCTATACCAGCCAAGGGATCTTTAAATCAGTGTTGTGATCCACACGGGCTATCGTCCGTCTCCGATGGGACTAGGTATCGATCAACCTACCTGGGCTAGGGGGGGGGGAGGGGTAGATTTTGCTCGGAAAAATAGGGACAATTTTTCAACCCACTACCTTTTGGCGGGTCCTGAACAAGTTGGGTTTTTATTTTATTTCATAGATCTAGATAATTTTAACCACCACCATTGTACTCGGCATGTCTAGATTAGCTGAAAAAGATATTTGTTGTTATCATATGGATGCCATGGGAACGGCGCCATCTTGGATTTTCATTGCGAAAATAACTTCATTTCAAATTGGTTTTTTCAGTATAAACATATTTGGCTATAACTTTGCACACACGTTATTCGGTTCAACATCTAGCCGCACTCAGTAGCCTTTAAGGATAAATGAAACGGTTCTCATTTTATATTTTTTAAAATGCATATACATGTATAGCCACATTTCCAGATTCGTTTTGTACAAATTTGAAAAGAAATCGAAAAAAGCTACTGAGTGAAACAATTTGTTTGCATTATAGATGTTATATACCAAATTTGGGGGCAATGGGATATTAAATAAATATAACAAAGTAGATCGCATATCACTGTCATAAAACATTTTCAGAAAATCGCATTACAAATCTTGTTTTCCGTTTGTTTTTTTTGCAAATAAATCTTTTTCTTTCTTTATCAGCTCCCAGTCTACCTTCCAGTGTATGGGTTTTAGATGCCCGAAATGATCTTTCTCCAGGCTGCCCTGCCTGACATTTTCTGTTTCCTTCCGTGAAAGTTAAATTTCTTTGCGTTAATGCCTCTTTTATATCTTCTTCCCACTTTCTCCGAGGTCTGCCTTTTGGTCTTTTAGCACTGTATATTGATTTAGCTATTCTATTATCATTCATTCTGTTAACATGCCCAAACCATCTCAGTTGATTCATTTCTATCTCTTTTTATGTTATCTGCTTTGGTTTGATCTCTTATTGTTGTTTCTGATTCTCTTTTTGTCTCTTTTAGTTTTCCTACTATTCTTCTTAGATATTTTATTTCGGCTGCCTGTACTCTACTGTATTCCCCGCTGTCAAGGTCCAGATTTCTCTCCCATAGAGGAGAATAGTACAAGAAACTGTGCTGTATACTGCCACTTTGGTTTTTGTTGACAATTTTTGTTTACCTACAAATGCCTTTCCCCGATGGTTATATATTGCACTTGCCTTTTGGATTCTCTGACTGATTTCTTCTCTTAGTTTTCCTCTGAGGTAATCATTACTCCTAGATAATTGTAGTTGTGAACTTGTTGTAAATTCTCCCTGCCCAATTTAAAATTGTCTTTTAGCTTCCCTAGTTACTAGCATTGTTTTGGTTTTCTTTGCATTTACTCTCATTACTCTATTTAATTTATTATTCATCATGTTGATATTCGACTGGAGGTCCCTTTCTGATTTTCCGAACAGCATTAAATCATCAGCAAATGAAAGCATTGTTACATTTACGGGTTTGTGCTTCCACATACCTACATTCATTTTCTTAATTTTGTAGGATGCCTTTGAGACTGAATCCATAAATGTGATAAACAAAAGATGACTTAGGATACAAACCCTGTCTTACCCCTATATCTACAGCAAATTCTGCAGATACATTTCCAGCTACTCTCACTGCATATGTTGGTTTATTGTAGAAACTTTTAATGGCTTCTATTAAATTTTACTCTACGTTGTGTTCTTCTAAGGAATGCCATAGTTCGCCCCTCCTTACAGAGTCAAATGCCTTTTCTAAGTCAATAAAACACAGGTTCAAGTCAATGTTTCTCTCAACGAATTTTTCTATCATTTGTCTAGTTGTAAATACGTGGTCTTGTACACTTCTGCCTGGTCTAAATACGCTCTGGTGTTCTTCAATCTAATCCTCTACTCTTTTCTTAGTCTCATTTCCAGAGTCCTGGCATACACCTTTCCTGGTATGCTAAGTAGTGATACCCTTTAATTTATAAATTGAGCATTCCATACCCTTCAATAGTTTGAGCATTCCATAGTTGATCCTTTCTTGTGTATTGGTACTGCCATTTCATTCTTCCTGTCGTCTGGCATCTGTTTTGACTTCC
>JAXRKP010001860.1:47500-85000 GCA_037039925.1 Doris montereyensis
AAGTTATAGCTCTGCATAAACAAAGCCCATCTAAAAGTTCTAGGAGATGTAAACTTAGTAGCATGGATATACTCAAATGTCGGTGGTCAGCTTGCAGTACAAGCTGCCTACCTACCATACAAATATAACTGAAACTTGAAACCTCTTGACTGTCCAAATATTTGCAAAAATTCACGCTCTATCATTGAGTATCTTAATCTTATTTCACGTAGTAACAACTTTTTACTTGCAAAAGCAATCGGGTGTAAAACACCATTGTCCTGCATTTAAGTAAAGTAGCAGTAGTAACACCAATGCCACGATTAGAAGCACCCGTACTTACGACAAACTCTTTCTTCACACCAGGTAAATACAACAGAGGTTTGGATACAATTACACCTTTCAAATATAAATAAGCTTTTCTTGAGGATCATCCCATTCATTCACATTAGTTTGGCCCTCTCTCAACAAATCTGACAAAGGCGCTGCAACAACAGCAAAGTTAGGTATACAATTAAAATCATGATAATAGCCAATTGAATTAATCCTAAATATGACTTGGCGGTTGATGTTTGGAGCGTCCCTCACTCTGGAGATGTTGTCCTCATGAAGTCCAACAACACCTTTCTTGAGTGAATGTCCCACAAAATCGATCTCACCTCAGTCAGTGGCTCTCAGCACACACTTGGTTGGTCTCAGTGTCAGGCCAGCTTCGTGCAAACGTCTGAACAGCTCATCTAGGGTTCAAAGATGCTCCTCCCAAGTCTCTGCACGCATCAGTATAGCATCCACATAGGCCGTCACGTGGTCCATGCGGTCCAGCCGTCTCTTCACAGCGTCGCTCCAGAATTCATCATGCCGAATGTCATCCGGAAAAAAACAACTCATAATTGTCTCCTCCCAGGGTCAAGAACGCAATCTTTGGTACATCCTCTTCCCCGACTTTGATCTACCAGTAACCTTTACTCAGGTCAATCTTGGGAAATAGTTTGAAACACGTCGAAAGGATGGGCTGATGGGTGTAGATATAAATATAATATACGGTGAGTTTGTTACTTAGTCGATATACGATCCGTTCCATCCTTCTTCTTCACTACTTAGTACTACTATTACTACTAAGGGTGAAACTCACGATGACGACCTCTTCCTGATGATTCCAAGGTCCTCAATGGTTTGTAGTTTATATTTCAGCGCACATTGCATTGCGTAAGGAACATGATAAGGGCGTTGGCGAAACGGCACCTCGAGAATTTAAATCGATGCGGTGCTCCGTGAATTGACAACAGCCAGGCACATCTGAAAATATACTCCTACTCGTACTCCTATATCGGCAGGTTAGATCAAGCAAACCCTTGTGTTCCTTGTGTTCCTCCGGCGTCAGGTTGTCGCCGAACTTCAGGCCTCAGTCAGTGAGATTCCCGTTGACCCCATGTTTCATAGATCAGCCAGGTCCTCTGCAGGATGTTGCACCGTCGTCGAAAGCGTGGCCCTCGACTACAGCCACGCCACCTCGATAGATTGGATCACGTCGTTGGAAGCTTGCTCAATACAACGGGATGGCGAAAACACTCGACGTGAAACTGAAACATTCCCGTCCGTCGTGTCGTCTATGCACGTCCACCACCGCTGTCGTCGTGCAGGCACCGCCTCCACGAGTAGTTCACTTTGCGGCTGGAGTCCATCACAGCCGACATCAGTGCCAGTCGACGTCCCTGCCTCCGTGATGATAATTGATATTGATAGGTTGTTGTCTTGCCGACGTTACAGACGTTGCGTCTGTTTTTCTAGCCCCCGTGTCGACGTTTTCATCCATCCCAGAAATAAAGCGTTCCAACAAGTTTGCTTGAAGTGTCTTGAGTTTAATAAAGTCTTTATCTTGTTCTGTATCTTCACCTTGTACTCATTGATCCCAACCACTGATATTACATAAAAAGGGACATTTCAATCGCAACAGCAATGATAATAATAATAATAATAATATTAAATTAATATTAATAATAATAATAATAATAATAATAATAATAATAATAATAGAAATAATAATAATAATAATAATAACATTAATCGTAATAATGATAATAATAATATTCATAATAATAATAATAATAATAATAATAATAATAATAATAATAATAATAATAATAATAATAATAATAATAATAATAATAATAATAATAATAATAATAATAATAATAATAATAATAATAATGATTATAATGATAAAGTATATCCTTGTCCATTCGAAGAGAAGTCCATTAAATTAGAACTAATGAAAAGTCCACCGAATGCTTAAGCAAATTAAGGTGATTATTATGACAATGTCTTTTTCTACGTTAGAGTTAGAGCCATTGTTTACACTAGAATCTCCTGGCTTCTTTCTTTCTTTTTTTCCCATCATCAAGTCCTAGACTTGCCACATCTACGTCTACCTGGTTAGTACAATGTACTAGCACAGCAGACGACATTTTGCCTTGAGGCTAGACCTAGACGTGTGTCGTACGTGAGCAAACGTTGACTGGCTTGCTTTGACTTTGAGGTCTTATATCAGGCTGGCCTCAAGTTGCAGTGCGGCGCCTCAAGGCCAAACCTCAAGCCAAGCCTTTGTGAACTGTGTGTCGTGAGTGGCCGGCTTAAGAGGTGTATGTCGTCTGCGGTTTATGTTTCTTCGGTGCACTGAAATTGTTGGTCTGTGTGAATAAGGCAAAGTGGGGTTTATGGCCAGCATGAACAGGGAGATCAGCTACATCCGTCTACACCACACAAATGACAACTAGAACTAGTAGAACTAGAAACGGATGACGCCTGGAAAGACCTTTGCACAACGCGACTATTGGCATTGACTCAGCCGCGGACAGATTACTTATAATCAGGAGAGTGTTAATACTAATAGTGTTAAACTGTTATGTTTGGGGTTTTTTGGTGCTAGGAACCACCTGTAAAATATTGCAATACACCAAGAAGGTACTACTATGATTTATGTGCAATGCACCCATCGCATCGACTTGCTTTACCCAACACACACATAGACACACACATCAGCTTCACACTACTCATCTCTGCAGGGCCTCTCACTATCAGGTCTCGCCGCTGGTGGCATCAGCCACAGCCTGTATGCGTTTCTTCTACCTCTAACTCTCACTTTCTCCTGTGGTGCCCCGTGGCAATGGAAACCAAAAAAAGCTTAGATAACTGTACAAAAATGTTCCCGGAATAAGGTCAAAGGTCGTAGTATTCACTTCTTTCCATGTACAAAAGAATTAGATTTTGGAGCCAGGCACCACTCTAGTTCTATCCTCCAATTGGCATGGCACATGTGTGCCTATTGACGGACAGTGGTCTGTGTATGATAGTGTCTCTTTAATGTCTGCCTTGTGTGTTGTGAATTGTCTGCCCTAAATGAGTAGTTTGACTGCTTTGTGGTCTGTGTATGATAGTGTCTCTTTAATGTCTGCCTTGTGTGTTGTGAATTGTCTGGCCCGATGAGTAGTTTGACTGCTTTGTAGTCTGTGTATGATATTGTCTCTTTAGTATTAGTGTCTGCCTTGTGTGTTGTGAATTGTCTGCCCCAAATGAGTAGTTTGACTGCTTTGTGGTCTGTGTATGATAGTGTCTCTTTAATGTCTGCCTTGTGTTGTGAATTGTCTTCCCTAAATGAGTAGTTTGACTGCTTTGTGGTCTGTGTATGATAGTGTCTCTTTAATGTCTGCCTTATGTGTTGTGAATTGTCTGGCCCGATGAGTAGTTTGACTGCTTTGTAGTCTGTGTATGATATTGTCTCTTTAGTGTCTGCCTTGTGTGTTGTGAATTGTCTGGCCCGACACGTTTCCAAAAATGAAATAATCTTAAGCCCACATACTCTTACACTGGCTCTGGGTTTTTTTTTTAAAAGCCATCCCATCATCGCAAACTCACCCATGCAATTTCAAAGGAAAAAAGTCACCCCGTCATCGCAAACTCACCCATGCGAATTCAAAGAAAAAAAAGTCATCCCATCATCGCAAACTCACCCATGCGAATTCAAAGGAAAGAAGGCCATCCCGTCATCGCAAACTCACCCATGCGAATTCAAAGAAAAAAAGCCATCCCATCATCTCAAACTCACCCATGCGAATTCAAAAAAAAAAAAGTCATCACATCATCTCAAACTCACCCATGCGAATTCAAAGGAAAAAAGTAGGCGACACCGAAATGGATTGCATAATCTTGTAACGATATTCTACGCCGCTACCATTCAAATTATATTGACTTTTAGAGTAACTATCTAGGGAGGAAATGTCTCTATGCGAGATAAAAAGAAACTAAATAGGATAATTTGAAAAAACCCCATTAAATATAATACAACTTCAACTGAACTCTGTAAATGTTATTAAAAAGGGCATGGAAATACTACAGTACAAGACCAGTCCCATCCCTTGAGTAGAAAATACGAAAGATCACAAAGATCCCAACGCCTCATGTGCAAAAGATCGAGAACAGAAAAATATAAAATTGCATTTGTTCCCACCTCCCTTAAAAAAACTCCAATGTGTCTTCATTTTTTCGTTTGAATCATACTATCTCTTAGCCTTAAACTCTTACTATCAGTCTTAAACTATTATTTATCTATTTTACTGAATTTCCTAAACATTTATTTCGTATATCATTATCTACAATAATGCGAAGTTCTATAAGACAGATATTAAGGAATTCTTATTTAGAAAGGCTATTTAACCCGGTAGTTTACAGGTAAGCATCTCTACTTTGATTAGGCAGTCCCGCCCTCCACTAATCTCAAGCTGCCTTGCAGGCAGGTCTTGGCTGATCAAAGGCTAAGGGAGTTAACGCTGAGAGAAAACAACCCGCTGCCTTGCAGGCCGGTCTTGGTTCAAAGAGCTAAGGGAGTTAACCCTAACAGAAAATAACAACCTCCTGCCTTGCATGCTGGTCTTGGGGGACCAAAGCAAAGGGAGCTAACCCTGACAGAAAATAACAAGGTGGCAGCCCCGCAATCTACTTAGGGTATAATGGGCTAATCATCTGCTTATCCCGAACAAACTGATTCATAGAAATAAATATAATATATCCGGCTGGAACTTTCGATCACGGCTCTGGACACGAACACAGACTGTGATTTTTGGAACATGGAATATACGGGCAATAAATGAAAAAGATATAGCGTTAGAAAAGGAAAATTCAAAAGACATGTTGACCATTACAGAAACAAAGAAAAAAGGACAAGGAATAGAAAATGTAGGACTAAATCACACTTTAATCTTCTCAGGAGTAGGTGTAAAAGATAGAGCTAGAGCAGGAGTAGGGTTCCTAATGCATGAAAGGCATAACAATATACTAGAAAGTTGGAAATTAATACGCTCATGGCTATTAGTATTAGAGGTAATCATAAAGAAGGCAGTTTTACCATAAATGGGGGACAAAACTGTTTTATTGCACTACTGGATGGAGCAGCTCATTCCCTTGACATTCTTACCATAATAAAGGCTCAGTATCGATTCTTTCATTTTTAATTTATACGAAGTTTTTAGAAAGGATACCGGCCAAATCTTGAGCTCATCGGTTGTACCATAAAAGGCGAAAATTGTGTCTGAATTATAACAAGCAGGTCTCATTAGTAACCAAAAAGTAGTCTATCCGAAAACATCTACTTTTGATGAATTATTGTCAATATTAGCTAAGATCGGCCGAATATTAACTGAAAAATGCCTCCCCGACATGAGTATAAGGGATCTGGAGCAGTTAAAATAGTGTCAACATGAATTGTTTGATAGCCTCTCACGATTGTATGATGATTCAAAGTATTATATTATTCTTTTATAAGATTATATGCGAACAAATATTTAAAAAACGGAAAAATCTTTTTAAAATGCGATTTTCTCAAAATGTTGCCTTTTGACAGTGTATTATCCGATTGCCCCAAAATTTGGTATATAACACTTATAATGCGAAAGCAAATTTCTTCCAGTAGCGGTTTTTTTTTATATCTCTTCAAATTTTCGCAAAACGAATTGTTTGTGATTACATTTGCCAAAAATTGGAAAAGGTTGCTATATGCATTTAAAAAAATGTATAAAATGAAAACCGTTTCATTTATAAAAAAAAAACAACTATTAGGTGCGGCTAGACATTGAACCAAATAACGTGTGTGCAAAGTTATAGCCAAATTTGTTTATAACTAAAAAGCCTATTTGAAATGAAGTTGAAAATCCAAGGTGGCGGCGTTCCCATGGCAACTATATGATAAAAAATATCAACATGATAAATAATGAACTAAATAAAAGAGGAATGAGAGTAAATGCAAAGAAAACAAACATAATGCTAGTAACTAGGGAAGTTACAATACAAAATCTTAAATTGAGCAGGGAAAATTAAGAACAAGTTCAAAGCTACAATTACCTAGGAGAAATGATTAACTCAGAGGGGGAAACTAAGAGAAGAAATCAGCCAGAGAATCCAAAAGACAATGACAATATATAACCATCTTGAAAAGACATTTATAAATAAACAAAAATTGTCAACAAAAAAAACAAAATGTCAGTATACAACACAGTTTATTGTCCTACTCTCCTCTATGGCAGTGAAACCTGGACCTTAGACAGTAAGGAATACAGTAGAGGACAAACAGTTGAAATGAAATATCTAAGAAGAGTAGTAGGGAAAACTAAAAAAGAGACAAAATTAACACAACAATAAGAGATGAAACCAAAGCAGATGACATAAAAACTAAGATAGAAATAAATCAACTAAAATGGTTTGGGCAGGTAAACAGAATGAATGATAATAGAATAGCTAAATCAGTATACAGTGCTAAACCCAAGGTAAAAGACTAAAAGGCAGACCTCGGAGAAAGGGGGAAGAAGATATAAAAGAGGCATTGAAGAATAGAAATTTAACTTTCACGGAAGGAAACAGAAAATGCCAGGACAGGACAATTTGAAGAAGGGTCATTTCGGGCATTTAAACCCATACTACCACTACCGCTACGAGAAAATGCTAGGACAGGGCAGTTTGGAGAAGGATCATTTCTGGCAACTGAAGCCATACAACCACTACCACTACGGAAAGTACAATGGAACTGATAATGAAAGAAAGAAAGAAAGGCTATTTAGACATTTTATTTATTATGGATTGAAGTATTGTATCTGTGATTAAAAGTATGATAACAATTTACAAAGATATTAAAACACAATTATACAACATAATCATTATGATTTTGTATTGTCCATATTTATAAAGCGCCAGTTTTGTAATGTATTGATTTTAGTCGTGAACTTGAGAATGGAAGAGAGAATGAAAGTGAAAGAGATGAATATTGTATCGGAATAATTCATTTTGATTTTAACCAGATTAAATTTCCTTTTGGAAAAATAAAGACATCTTATCTATCTTATAACAATATTATTTCCAGGTTTGCTGGTGTCGGCGAGTAATTGTAGAAGGCACTAATTCTTCTATCTGAGTAGATATCGACCAGTCGACCAAACTTTTCGTCTATCGTAAAGAGAATGACGTCATCCAATTTTGCGTTTATTATTTTTAAAACTGACATTTAGCATAGCTCTAGATCTAGATGTCAACCATTCTATGCTTTCATTAAAAAAAAACAAGATCTAGGCCTACCGCTAAGACATAGGCCTAATGTTTTTCCATCAACTCAATCTTATCCAAGATCTAGATATATACATCTAGATATAGATCTAGATCTAGAGTCTAAATGGAAAGTCAATCATCAAATCACATCATTTATAAGATCATATTATTATCTAACTGACAAGAAAAGCCTGTAGGGATTAAATCAAGACGTATTTGTAGCTTAACACCTTTGATTTCTAGATCCAGTTCTAGATCTATAACTTTACGATAACCACTCATTAACTTATTCTCAGTCAAATACGCACAATTTGACCAAGATTTTCAAATTCTAACCCTGTGTAAGATAATAATAATTCGGATGTTTCACAGCTGATGGAAGCCTTTTAGCGGTTTTGATTTCTTATTCTAATATATTTTTTTCGAAAGCAGACCTCGACAATAACATGGCAAAGTCACAACGTGATTTTTACCACAGCAACATAGACAACCACCCTACGTTGACAAGCGATTGTAATCCCACGAAGCCAGTATGCCCTGCTCCTAAGTCACAACCTCCGCCACCGGAACCGGCATGTCCCCCACCAGAGCCTAAATGTCCTCCACCAGAGCCAAAATGTCCTCCACCGGAACCAGAATGTCCTCCACCAAAGCCAGAATGTCCTCCACCGGAACCAGAATGTCCTCCACCGGAACCAGAATGTCCTCCACCGGAACCAGAATGTCCTCCACCAGAGCCAGAATGTCCCCCACCGGAACCCAAATGTCCTCCACCAGAAGCACAATCTCCTCCACCGAAGCCTAAATCTTTTTGCGAGTAAAGGAATGATTGATTCGGGAACAAACACAAGGTAAGTTTCAAGTGATCTGAGAACATGAATCTTATCATAACATGAGAGATGTTATCGCTTCTTTTCAACTTTGAAAGCAAACATCTCTATCCTAACACGTTGACTTTATTACTATTACTGCTACTACTACTACTACCACTACTTCTACTACTATTACTACTACTACTACTACTGCTACTACTACTACTGCTACTACTACTACTACTACTACTACTACTACTACTACTACTACTACCACTACTACTACTACTACTACTACTACTACTACTACTACTACTACTACTACTACTACTACTACTACTACTGCTTTCTACTACTACTACTACTACTTCTACTACTGTTACCACTACTACGACTACCACTACTACTACTACAACAACTACTGCTACTACTACTGCTACTACTACTACAACTACGACTACCACTACTACTACTATCGCTACTACTATTACTACTGCTACTACTACTACTGCTGCTGCTGCTGCTGCTGCTGCTGCTGCTGCTACTACTACACACTACTACTACCACTACTACGACTACCACTACTACTTACAACAACTACTACTACTACTGCTACTACTGCTACAACTACGACTACCACTACTACTACTACTACTATTACTACTACTACTACTACTACTACTAAATCACTACGACTATCCACTACTACTACTACTAGATTACTGCTGCTCACTGCTACTACTACTACTGCTACTGCTGCTACTGCTACTACTACTACTACTGCTGCTGCTGCTACTGCTACTACTACCACTACGACTACCACCACTACTACTACTACTACTACTACTTCTATTACTACCATCACTACTACTACTACTACTACTTCTACTACTACTACTGCTGCTGCTGTTGCTGCTGCTGCTACTACTACTACTACTACTGTTGCTATTACTACTACTACTTGCTACGCGGTTCTAGTGCTGTTGCTGCTCCTGCTGCTGCTACTACAACTACTACTACTACTACTACTACTACTACTATCTACTACTACTATTTACTACTACTACTACTACTATAACTACTACTACTACTATTATTACTGTTCTACTACTATGACTACTACTTAACTGCTACTACTAGTATTTCAAGACTACTACTCATCTAAAACTAAAACTACTACTACTGCTGCTACTACTACACTACTACTACTAATCTGCTGCTGCTACTACTGCTGCCGGTGCTTTTGCCGATCCTTCTACTCGGCTACTACTGCTCTTTTTATTGCATTATTTGTTTAGTATATTATATTCATATAAAATGAAAACTGCCCTGCAATCTGCTGCAATATCAATATCAATATCAATATCAATATCAATATCAATATCAATATCAATATCAATATCAATATCAATATTAATATTCTTATGACGTCACAATCGCGTTCTATAACGTTGATCTTGGTTTGATAGTGTTTACTGTCCGTGAATCGCAACAACGTAAACTAAATACCAGATTAAAATTATTTGCATTATTCTCAGTCTCAGTGCCAACGTCCGCGTGGGAATCATTCATTGTGATTGTATTTTAATTAAATCAATTGAGATCCATATGTGTCAGATTATTGCGCTCAGAAATATCTTTCAGGGCAGGCTGAAAGCAAATGTGGAATCTAGATTAGATCTACAACGATTTCGTCGAATGAAAAAGTGAACATTTTCTTATTAACGTGGGAGACTCGATACTCCAGAGACAAGGTGTCGGCCTCTCAACCCAAAGGTCGTGGGTTCGAACCCCGCTAACGGTTGAAATATTTGCTCGGGGATTTAAAAGTAAAATCTCTCCACTGCTTTGCTGATTTCTGCTCTTAGTTTTCCCTCTGAGTTAATCATTACTCACCTAGGTATGTGTAGCTTTGAATTGGTTCTAATTTCTCTCTGCCCAGTTTAAGGTTTTATGTTTTAGCTACCCTAGTTACTAGCATTGGCTTTTGTTTCCTTGCATTTACTTTCATTCCTCTTCTATTAATTCATTATTCAGCATGTTGATATCATATTGAAGTTCACTTTCTAATTTTCCAAATACTGTAGAGCTAAATCATCAGCAAATAAAAGCATTGATAGATTAACTGGTTTGAGTGCCCTCAATACCTAATTTCATTTTCTTCATTTTTGATGATGCCTTTGCAACTGAATCCATAAGCATGATAAGCAAAGAATGGTTTAACATAAGCCCCAGTCGTACTCCTATATCTAACTTGAAATTCTTCAGATAAGTTTTGAGCTACTATTCTCACTTCTCACTGCACATGTTGGTTGATTGTAAAAACTTTTAATAGCTTCTATCAATTTTTGTTTCTACGTTATATTCTTTTAAAGGATATCTTAGTTCAGCTTTCCTCACAGTGTCAAACGCCTTTTCTAAGCCAATAAAACAGAGGCGTAAGTTAAAACTTCTTTCAAGGAATTATTGTATTATTTGTCTAATTGTAAATATGTGGTCGTCTACACTTTTCCCTTGTCTCTGATGTTCTCCAGTCTAATCTGGTTGTTTTGTACTCTTTTGCCCAGTCTCACTTCTAGTCTAGTATCCTAGCATACACTTGTGGTACGTTCAGCAGTGAGTCTCACTATAATGTGAGCATTGTGAGCATTGTGAGCACTCCATAGGTGATCTTTTCTTGTGTATTGGTACTACCGTTCCTCTTTTCCAGTCATCTGACACCTGTTTTGACTTCGATGCTTGTTCGTTGACATATATTGCATGTAGTATTTAGCCTTTGGGCTCTAGTCATTTCTGGATAAACCATTGATCTGCTCCAGGGGCCTTTCCTAATTTCATTTTTTTCTTATAACCGTTTGTATTCCTTCCTCGAGATATCTACATCTTCAGCCGTCTCATCTGGATTACTTATTATTCTTACTAATTGATTTGTACTCTGTGTTTCATATGTTCTGAAGGGATATGCAATTGCGGTGAAAATTCTTTGGTTCCTGTTTCCGCTGTCTTCTTTCATTATTTCTCCTTTGGCATTCTTAAATTGCCGTATTGAGCATGCTTTAGTCTTTCTCATGATCTTCATTATTCAAAAGATAGAACAGATTTTGATTTCGACGTTGATAATGATAGCTTTCTTGAAGTCGATTTCGTTGTCCAAACTTCTTCCCACTGTTCCAGT
This sequence comes from Doris montereyensis, assembly GCA_037039925.1. Classification (NCBI taxonomy): domain Eukaryota; kingdom Metazoa; phylum Mollusca; class Gastropoda; order Nudibranchia; family Dorididae; genus Doris; species Doris montereyensis. The sequence continues at coordinate 59,051 of JAXRKP010001860.1, forward strand.
TTTGCTTTCCTCACTTCCTCTTTGGCGATAGTTCTTTTACTCACATAATTTATCATATCCTTTGGCCTCTTTGTTTTCAAGTATTTATTCCAGGCTTTCTTTTCTTCAGTTTTTGATTTTTAGTGTTAGCATTGGCTTTTGTTTCCATTCTCATTCCACCATGCTGTTCATTTCCAATCTCCTTTAATTTGTTTCCCCACAGACCTCTTCAATACAACTGAGGTGTGTTTCTTTATTCTTCGTTGCCACCTTTTTTTTAATTATTGTGCTATCATTCAGATCCATCTGCCTTTCACTGATACATCTTTTTTGGTGCTATCATTCAGATCCATCTGCCTTTCACTTATACATCTTTTTTTTGGTGCTATCATTCAAATCCATCTGCCTTTCACTGATACATCTTTTTTTGTGCTATCATTCAGATTGATCTGCCTTTCACTGATACATCATCTTTTTTTCGATGCTTGTTGTTATCATTCAGATTGATCTGCCATTTCACTGATACAACATTTTTTTTTGTTTTTATTATCCTAGATTGGTATTAAATCTATGATACTTCTGGTTTATTTAGTTCTTCTATTTTGAGTTTAGTAACGTTCTTTCTGTCCATTTCTATTTGTTTTGGCATTCTTCAGCCAGTAATGTCATTTTGATCTTCAACCATTCGGTGATGATCACTAAATCTTTTCAACTCTTCCCACTGTTTTAACTCTTTGCATCCATTGTACACTCACATAATTTATATCCTTTGGAACTGCTAACTATTCTTCCTTTGTGGCATCTTTGATTTTTGTGTTCCATAAGATATTAATAATTTAATTTCAATCTTCCTTTTGGTTTAGATCTTTACCTGAGGTGTGTTTCTAATAGCTACGAGCTTGTAAGTTCTATCATTAGAACGTTGGAAGTTTATAAATATAAGCCCACGGCTATTAGAGCCTTTAAACATTGTATGCATTAGATTGAGGCCTTTCACTGATACATCTTTTTATGTGCTATCATTCTACCTCTATCTTTGTCATCTACTAGATGAGAAGATTAAAGTTCTTCTATGATTTGGTCCTGCATTTTCTATTTGTTATTATCCTTTTTTGGTAACCATTGTGTTAGTTTCTGTGATGGCCAAGCGGCGACTGCTGGTAGTGGTATGTCCTACTTATTTCATTTCCTTCTTTCACTTATCTTTCATCTTAATTCATCCTGATTACACCGAGATGGCGGATTTGGGTAAATTTCAATTAAATAAACAAGTGGTGGCCAAAATGTTTACTTTGAATTTTTTTCCATTTATTCGCCGAACTCTTTTTCAACATTCTATATTCCGAAAATCACAGCCTGTGTTCGTTTCCAGGGTCGTCTTCTTAAGTTCAAACCAATTGTGTCATGTGTCATATTAATTTCAGTTCTCTGAATCTTATAGTTTTAGGTAGGTTGATTAGAGCGCTGTAAGATGATGAGGCCGCCACCTTGAGCCCCCCCCTACGGAGCCTTGTTTGTTATTTTCTGTCAGGGTTAACTCATGTAGCCTTTGGTCAACCAATATCCGCCTGAAGAAAAGAAGAAGAAGAAGAAGAAGAAGAAGAAGAAGAAGAAGAAGAAGAAGAAGAAGAAGAGGAAGAAGAGGAAGAGGAAGAGAAGAAGAAGAAGAAGAAGAAGAAGAAGAAGAAGAAGAAGAAGAAGAAGAAGAAGAAGAAGAAGAAGAAGAAGAAGAAGAAGAAGAAGAAGAAGAAGAAGAAGAAGAAGAAGAGAAAAAAGAAAAAAAGAAAAAAGAAAATGAAAATGAAAATGAAAATGAAAAAAAAAAAGTTCCTAGTGTATATCTGTTTTATTTAAATAACTCTGTTCATGTTTATTTCCAACCAGATTGTCCTGAGAAAAATCAGTGTTTGTGGCCAATCATGAAACAAAAGACATCAGAAGTTTTAACGTTACATTAAAACCAAATCGAAATGAAGAACTCTCTCTCTCCCTGTTTTGTATCTCTTTCTATCTCGCCCCTCTTTCTCTCTCTCCCCGTCTCTATCTCACCTTCACCCACTCTCTCTCTAACCTACCTGTCTCTCCCCCCCCCCCACTCTCTCTCTCTCTCTCTCTCTCTCTCTCTCTCTCTCTCTCTCTCTCTCTATATATATATATATATATATATATATATATATATATATATATATATATATATATATGTTTATCCCTATCTATCTTTTTATTCATCTACCTACCTACCCGTCCACCCATCTTTCTATCCCCTTGTCTGTCTGTCTATCTATATATCTCTTTACGATTGAAAGTGATTTGTGGCTTTTTATATCACCTTTTAAATAAAACGTAAAGAGGGAATGACACGATATCTGTTTTACAGGTGTTTCATTTCTTTCGCTTTTGACATTGTATGAGCAGAGGAGAGGATGACACTAACAGTAATAGGTGTAACACTTTCCCAGTAGAATGTGTATACATTTACATAATGATGTATGATGTATGTATGTATGTATGTATGTATGTATGTATGTATGTATACGTATGTATGTATGGATGTATGTATGTATGGATGTATGTATAATGTATGTATGTATGTACGTGTGTATGCAAACAGTATATAATATGTATTTCGTGGGGCTTTTTACGCATATCATTTGTACACTAGACTTACCTACATACATAGAGATAGTATGTACACATACATACACACAAACATACATACATAATACATGCAAACATAAGTACATTCATGCATGCATACATACATACATACATACATACATACATACATACATACATAACATTTCTTATTAAACCCCAGCACTGAGATCTTGTAAAATGTAAACAAAGTAACGTATTATTAAACAATTTATATTTTAGAATTTTCGGCAGACAAAAGCTTAGGAGGTATGGAAATAACGACTTACTTAGCCCTCTTAGTCTTAGTTTTACGTACATACAAATACAATGTAGTATTCTATTATTCGTCACAGTTTACGTCACAGTATTCTATTGACAATTGATTTCACGTATGTACAAGTACAATGTAGTATTCTATTACGTCACAATTGATTTCACGTATGTACAAGTACAATGTAGTATTCTATTACGTCACAGTTGATTTCACGTATGTACAAGTACAATGTAGTATTCTATTACGTCACAGTTGATTTCACATATGTACAAGTACAATGTAGTATTCTATTCACGTCACAGTTGATTTCACGTATGTACAATTACAAGGTAGTATTCTATTACGTCACAGTTGATTTCACGTATGTACAAGTACAATGTAGTATTCTATTACGTTACAGTTGATTTCACGTATGTACAAGTACAATGTAGTATTCTAATGTCACAGTTGATTTCAGGTATGTACAATTACAATGTAGTTGATTTCACAGTTGATTTCACGTATGTACAAGTACAATGTAGTATTCTATTACGTCACAGTTGATTTACAAGTACAATGTAGTATGTACAAGTACACAATGTAACAGTATTCTATTACGTCACAGTTGATTTCACGTATGTACAAGTACAATGTAGTATTCTATTACGTCACAGTTGATATTCACGTATGTACAAGTACAAGTACAATGTAGTATTCTATTACGTAACAGTTGATTTCACGTATGTACAAGTACAAATGTAGTGTATTCTATTACGTCACAGTTGATTTTACGTATGTACAAGTACACGGTAGTATTCTATTACGTCACAGTTGATTTCACGTATGTACAAGTACAATGTAGTATTCTATTTCGTCACAGTTGATTTCACAAGTACATAGTATTCAAGTACAAGTACAATGTAGTATTCTATTACGTCACAGTTGATTTCACGTATGTACAAGTACAATGTAGTATTCTATTTCGTCACAGTTGATTTCACGTATGTACAAGTACAAAAGTAGTATTCTATTACGTCACAGTTGATTTCACGTATGTACAAGTAACAATTTGTAGTGTTCTATTACGTCACAGTTGATTTCACGTATGTACAAGTACAATGTAGTGATTTCTATTACGTCTATTACAGTTGACATGTATCACCAGTTGATTTCCGTATGCTTCAGGCTATAGAAACCGGGATAAGTGTTCCGTCACAGTTGCTTATGTACAAGTACAATGTAGTGTTCTATTTCACAGTTGATTTACGTATGTACAAGACAATGTAGTGGTCACAGTTGAACTTGTACAAAAGCATTTTACAGTTGATTTCACGTATTTACATTTAACTCACAGTTGATTTCGTATGTTCAGTCACACGTTGATTTCCCAAGTCATGTAGTGTTCTATTGAAACGATGCGTCCGGGATAAAACCAAACTACATTTAACTCTGTCTGTTCAGTCACGCGGCCCAAGTCACAAGTGAAACCATGCGTCCAAACCAAACTCAAGCGTTGCCAATGCCATACACTATTGAACACAGGCTATGACTATGATGAATGATAGGGAGATTATGATTAATGAATGCAAATATCAACGTATCAAGGCAAAGGCAGTGTTTGACCGGCTGAAAAGAGCGGATAATAAATGATGCATTTGATAAGGGAACAAAACCAACACCATAAAGCATAGCATAGCGATAAGGAACAAAACCAACACCATAAAGCATAGCATAGCGATAAAGGAACAAAACCAACACCATAAAGCATAGCATAGCGATAAGGGAACAAAACCAACACCATAAAGCATAGCATAGCGTGAATACCCCCCCCTCCTTTCCCCCTCACCAGGCCACACACCCCCTTTTCCATATCCACAATACTGCTAACTAATAGCTAATACTAATAGTACTAATAATACTAATAATACATGCTCGTCTTGTACTTGTACATGTGACATTCAGAGGGCTAAAAGTGGATGTTCCTAATCTTCTTCATGCGTAAAATTTAAGCATTTAAAATATAAACTTTGTTTACATTCTTTTTTTCTATGTGAGACTGAGAGTTTGGTAGTTCATCGAGATTTGCGCATTTGGGTTTTGAGAAAGGCTGGGACTAGTGGGACAAAGATAATGAATGCATTAAACAACAGACTTAAAGAAGAGTTTGAGATAGCCGTGTTTGGGTTTGAGAAAGGCTGGGACAAACACAGTAAAGGAAATAAACAACAGACCTAAAGAAGATATATACATGTACATACACACATACATGTGCCAATGTATATACAATACATGTACACACTTATATTCTAATCTATACAATTCCACTTGTCAGCTATATAATTCTTCTTTCTACTTGTCAGTGTCATCTATACAATTCCACTTGTCAGCTATATAATTATTCTTTCTACTTGTCAGTGTCATCTATACAATTCCACTTGTCAGCTATATAATTCTTCTTTCTACCTGTCAGTGTCATCTATACAATTCCACTTGTCAGTTATATAATTCTTCTTTCTACCTGTCAGTGTCATCTATACAATTCTACTTGTCATGTCACCTATATAATTATTCTTTCACTTGTCAGTGTCATCTATACAAACTTGTCAGCTATATAATTCTTCTTTCATGAACCTGTCAGTGTCATCTATCATCAACAATTCCACTTGATCAAAGCTATATAATTCTTGTTTCTGCCTGTCGTTTATGTCATCTATACAATTCTACTTGTCTTAATGTCACCTATACAATTCTTCTTTCTACCTGTCGTTTATGTCATATATACAATTGTACTTGTCAGCTATATAATTCAACCTGTCATGAACCTGTCATGTATATCTTAACTATCATCAATCTCGTTTTGGTATAACAAGAATAAATTAAATGATTTGATACATGTATGGGACAATACAGATGTAGTAACAAAGCTCATGATCAAAAGCTCAGAGATGTGATTGCTGTTTGAATCAGATAAAACCCCCCAGATATACAGTCAAAAAGAAATCCCTTTTGCTCAACAACATCAGAATCAATTAAAGTTAAAGTCAAAGCAAACTTTAATGGAAAATAAATCAAGCTGTACAAATGTAATAACAATAACTTGACAAAAACATAACACACCCATCACAACTGTATTCAATAACTTAATTAAGTATTACAAACAAGAATAAAATTGAAATGATTTGATATTAATTACAATGGGACTATTTACTAAATTGGTGTTATCATGTTAAGACAAACATCCGAGGAAAGGAGCATGTCGAAAGTGAAGGAAATGACATCAAATGAGGATAGTAGAGTGAAGTACCTTTCATCAAACGTTGTAGGGGTTTGAAAGTACATCTTTTGTGTCTAGCTTGAATCACATCCTTAGGTAGGGGTACATCTTTTGACATCCTTAGGTAGTACATCCTTAGTGTAGTACATCCTCAAGTAGTACATCTTTAGGTAGTACATCCTTAGGTAGTACATCTTTAGGTAGTACATCCTTAGGTAGTACATCCTTAGGTAGTACATCCTCAAGTAGTACATCTTTTAGGTAATACATCCTTAGGTAGTACATCTTTAGGTAGTACATCCTTAAGTAGTACATCTTTAGGTGGTACATCCTTAGGTAGTACATCTTCAAGTAGTACATCTTTAGGTAGTACATCTACATCCTTAGGTAGTACATCCTTAGGTAGTACATCTTTAGGTAGTACATCCTTAGGTAGTACATCTTAGGTAGTAAATGCTTAGGTAGTACATCTTTAGGTAGTACATCCTTAGGTAGTACATCCTAGGTAGTAAATGTAGTACATCCTTAGGTAGTACATCTTAGGTAGTAAATGTAGGTAGTACATCCTTAGGTAGTACATTCTTAGGTAGTAAACGCTTAGGTAGTACATCCTTAGGTAGTACATCTTTAGGTAGTAAACATCCTTAGGTAGTAAATGCTTAGGTAGTACATCCTTAGGTAGTAAACATCCTTAGGTAGTAAATGCTTAGGTAGTACATCTTAGGTAGTAAATGCTTAGGTAGTACTAGGTAGTAAATGCTTAGGTGTACATCTGTAGTAAAAATCCAAAGTAAATGGACATGGCCCTATTACTAGTAGCACTAGTAGCAGTCAATTTTGCCCTTGAAAACAAAACCAAATCCGTTCAACACAAGAATTAGAACTGAATCTTTAAAAGTGAATCTAAAAAACTGAATCTAAAAAGTGAATCTGATTTTGAATCACCACATACTAATTTTTGTTGCTGGATCATCTTGAAAGAAGCCAAACACTAGGTATAGAATATTATATGCCTAAATCTTAATCAACGACCAAAACAGTTTATGGAAGATGAAATTTGTTTTTATTTTTACATTTTTTCCTGAATAAATGAATCTTTACAAGCAGAAACTACAAACATTATCTGGAATATAATTTAGTTTTTTGTGTTGTGAATAGAACGAATTTTGACTTATGCATCTACCTCAAATAGTACAATAACAACAATAACACTATTGATTTTTTAAATAATTATGTACATGTATTATGTATATAGATCACAGAGCACAAAACTCGCCTCTCTTGTCTTAGTTGGACGACATAGTGCTCCTGAGTCACGCTGACCTAAGTCAGCAAAGGGCCGCTTATGTGGCGTTAGTATAATAGTATGCATTGCTACGCATGCCGTGCATAACGGTAATTTATAGGTCCAATTAATCAGCTTGTATCTGGCTAAGAATAGTAAGATAGCCATCGACAACAACTGTGAAGGCTTCCCCCAACTTTAAAGAGAGTGCTACGATAGACTGATGAAATAAAATTTATCAAGAAGCGTTTCGTTTTCACACAATCAAGGCGTCAATTATGTCCATAATTTCAGTACAATAACAGACATAGAATATAAGTAAAACGCTTTAACACAAAAACCTACACAGGCGAATGCCATCACACTTCTACAACACAAGGACAACACATGCATGTACATACACACTTTTACAACACAAGGACAACACATGCATGTATACACACAATTTTACAACACAAGGACAACACATACATGTATGTACATACTTGCAAAAAGATATTTTTGCAGTCATTGCTATGAATATGATGAACAGAACAATATCGATTTTTGTAGTACTCCAATAATGAGACTAACACTTACAGTAACAAACAATATCATTGAAGAAATAACTCTTAAAACACGATGAAATAAGATATGTGTACATGTATCACTATATATATTTAATGTTACTTGCAGGCAGATCTGTGTGTATGCACTAGGGGGCTGTTTTCTAATAATAATATTTGCATTCATTATGAATTTCATTCTCATGTGTGATTTTATAATGACTCATGCTTGTCTCTATATTATATCCTTGCAAATGACTGGTGACAGCTTTTGGTTCCCTGTTCACCAGCAACCCAAGCCTGAATTTGTTGTTGTACTGTCGTATATGTGGGGTGCAGCAATGGTGCTGTGAAATATGCTGTTTTGGGATTGTTTTGTTGAAAGTTTCATCTATACATGCTCATGTATGTGTCTATATTCTGTTGAATGTCATTAATTGAATTTTCATTAATTGTCTTTGTGTGTCATATTGCTTTGTGGACTTTACTAGTAAATGCTTTGTTGATATTGTTGAAAACTTACGCTCTCCTGTGTGCTTCATACACTCGTTCCTGTCGCCAACTCATTCCTAATATTTCTTTCATTGCTAACGCATGTTGTTTTTAAATTGAACTCTTCGCTTTGCCACCGATTTCTTGTAAATACTGTTTCTACGTCTAATGGGCACGCTACTTAATTCATGTGCAAAGTTCGTGTTCAAAATCAAAGGCTTCATGTGATGATCCTGCTAGATGTTCTCTGGTATTTTTGGATGATGCATTTTCTGTTTTTTGTGCTTGCTTTGCATGATAATCTTCGTTGTTTGACTAATTTCTGAAAAAAATAAGTGGCCGCCCTTGAGTTTTGCATTTTACAGTTCTTCACAAAAGTTTTCCTCATTAAATGTGTGAGAACTTTGTCTTCTTTTTGAAAGTGGTGCGTTGTGAGGTTTGTGTAAAAATAAAATATTGTTGTATGCGGACTCATGTTTGATTGGAGAAGTTGTCTTGTCTACTTGATGTGGTCTTCTGTATGTTATGCTTTCATGCATTTCTCTGCTATTCCATTAATGTGTTCTGTATGTTGGGTGTAGATGCATTTATCAGCAGAGCGTGTATTGTTAGAGTGTATTTCCTGTGTGAAAGGGGATTCATGATCTGTGTCTATTAGTAGGCTAGCCCAGGTGTGCTGGGCCTGCTGGCAGATGCGTACACATCTATAGCGGAGAGACTCAAACTGAATGCAAATAGAGCATCCGGTGATTAAGATGTCCTCAACGAATTCACTCCAAATCACATTAGATCTTTGGATTGTGTCTCTTATGTTTTGTAAAGATATCATAGTTTTCCTTTTTTCACATTCCTTGTGTAAGAACAACACTTTGAACAGATGAATTTTCGAATGTTTACCTAATACATCATTGTTAATATCAAGTCTGTATATCAAAAAATGTCAAGCTAAGGGATCTGTGACCTGTACATGATGTTGTGATCTGAAAACAGATAACCAAGGGATCTGTGACGTATACATGGTGTACATGATCATCCTGCATCTTGTTACAGAGCAATGGCTTTCTCTTTGTCTGTTTTTCTTTTTGTGTTAATTTTTTTCTTTCCCCATATGCGGCACAATTCACTGAGGGCAAAAAAGATGATTCTCTAGGTGTGATCAATGCTAGATTTATTTGAAAAAATAAGAGGGGTCTGTAAAAATCTATTGATAAAGGAAAATCAGTTAAAAACGATTTACACTAAATGGAAACACATTGCACACGTTCTTAACTCAGCAAAAAAGGGTTGGGTGGAGGAAGTACGTTACAACTTTGTTGTGGTTTGTGACCGCAAATTAATTTTTTCTACTGAATGAAGTTCGATAACCAATCTTTAAAATAAACTCCTTTTCGTAAACTATGTGGGCATAGTTTTTTAGCAATTAGAACAAATATAACGACCAAAGCAACAACAACAAAAAAGAGAAAAATATAGGCCTACATATATATTAAAAATGTTTCCATCAGAAAATCACAAATCCAAGATAAATGATATTTTCACAGAGAATAGACAAGACGTTGATGCTATGCTAGAAACAAAGATTGAGACAATCGGTGTGAAATAAACTTTGTTATAGCGAGGAAAAAATGGTGCAATTTTTTTTATAAAAATCCCAACGGGCAATCAGCAACCCGTTAAATCAAGCTGACTGTGTTTTGACCCCTGACATGTGAGCGCACGTGGCTAATTAATGAGCTTTGCCAGCCACAACTAAGATAGGAGGGGTGATTTGTTAGAGGAATTTGACGCTGTGAGATGTCCATCATGTCAGTCGCCTGAACTGAACGTGCCTGGTCGGCAGTGAGTGTAAAAGAAAATGACTTTGTCACTACAATACAGTACAGTGGGACTGGGACTCAATAACACAAAACTAGCGTTGATGTGTTTCATCTGGAGACTACGGACAGGAAGTACTGGAGGGAAACGTCATCGTGCATCAGGAAAAAATGAGCCAGGCGCTGGTGAACGATGTCTGGAAAATGACAACAAGAATTAGACACACTTTGATTACAGGGAGTGGATTTGGGGTTGCTGCAATTTCAGTTGCCAGTATTATGAATTTTACATAGAGAATACTTAAATATAAACTATGCGGACGTCAAAGGGGTGAAGAGGGAAGACCTTCTCCCCTGGCTCACAACCGAGAACAGAAGAAACTGGTGCGACAATCCACGGTGCAGTGCCCCACAACCCTGGAGCATTACGGAATACAGCACAGCTCGTATTCCCCAAACGCGCCTTCGACGAAAGCATAGAAACCTCGAATCCATGCCAAAGTCCCAACCAAGATCCCTCTTTGTCTTTGTCAATTATGCACATATTCCCTGAATAGAGTTATCCTCAAACTTATTTTGACACTAATCAACCAAATTTGTTACCTTTTTTTAAAAGTCAAGAGCCACGAATAACATTGAACCAAACCCCTCCATCTTAGTAAAATAAAGTTCCTTCAAGGCCATTACGGCCCATAGAACCAGAGTGTATCACAGTTTCTGTAGAGTGAAGTGGAACGGGTGCTAATAATCACCTCCTGGACAGGACGCTAGTCTGACGAGGTTTTGACTCAAAGCTAGTGGTTGTACCCATTTATAACCTGGGAAGAGAGGGGAAAATGCGTGTTGTTAAGCGTCTTTCCTAAGGACCACAATGTCGGGCCTCATGATCCACAGTCCTGGTAGCCTAACTGACGCCAGGCCATACCTTCATATTTATCACACAATATGATAAATTATGAATGACCGATTAACATTATAGCTAAGCTCTACAATGTGTAAAATGAATTTACGGTTTTCAATCGGTAGTCTGTCCCATTATTTAAATTAATCAAATGCGGCATCTCTCGGTTTATTGAAGCAGTCGCCCTCAACCGATTTTTTTTCTCATTCACCTCAAGCCTCAAGATAAACTTTGAATTTTAGATCAACATGTTTCGAATTTTGACTTAATACGCGTATAACGACATTGATTGCATGAGTTATTATTGTTATTAAAAGTTTCACTAAAAAACATTAGATTTATGTTCATACTCACGCAGTATGTTTATTTTCAAAAGGAAATAAATTCATTGTAGTAAATGTACTGTATACATACTTTTTAATTTTAATTCCACAACCACAAAAACATACAAATGTATTTTTTAAAAAGCAGGACAACGACATGTTGTAAACTTACCTTTCAAAAGGTCACATCGTTCACCAAGACATTAGGGGACATAACTAACAAACTATTTTGACATTCTGCAATAGACTCCATATAAATGTACGCCACGAGAGTTCCTGAAACACGTATTCCACGAATCCACCTTCTGGTCCCAAGAGCAGTTTGAAGAATACGGGTTGTGGTACTGTACGTACGATGATGTTGAACTCAAAGACGAAGTGGTGTCGACGCCTAGTTAAGTAACCCAGCAGCTAGGCTGCTGAACTTGACTGTGGTGAGGTTCTGGGTTTGAATCCTGACAATGCCGACAATGTCAAGTCAGAATTTGTGTTCCTCAAGAAAGGTGCCTAACACTAACACGCATTTCTCCACTTGAACCAGGTACTAGCACCAGCTTGGGCTCCACTTGAACCAGGTACTAGCACCAGCTTGGGTTCCACTTGAACCAGGTACTAACACCAGCTTGGACTCCACTTGAATCAGGTACTAACACCAGCTTGGACTCCACTTGAACCAGGTACTAGCACCAGCTTGGACTCCACTTGAACTAGGTACTAACACCAGCTTGGACTCCACTTGAACCAGGTACTAGCACCAGCTTGGGCTCCACTTGAACCAATAACTAGCACCAGCTTGGACTCCACTTGAACCAGGTACTGGCACCAGCTTGGGCTCCACTTGAACCAGGTACTAGCACCAGCTTGGACTCCACTTGAACCAGGTACTAGCACCAGCTTGGGCTCCACTTGAACCAATAACTAGCACCAGCTTGGACTCCACTTGAACCAATAACTAGCACCAGCTTGGGCTCCACTTGAACCAATAACTAGCACCAGCTTGGGCTCCACTTGAACCAATAACTAGCACCAGCTTGGACTCCACTTGAACCAGGTACTAGCACCAGCTTGGACTCCACTTGAACCAGGTACTAACACCAGCTTGGGCTCCACTTGAACCAGGTACTAGCACCAGCTTGGGCTCCACTTGAACCAGGTACTAGCACCAGATTGGACTCCACTTGAACTAGGTACTAACACCAGCTTGGACTCCACTTGAACCAATAACTAGCACCAGCTTGGGCTCCACTTGAACCAATAACTAGCACCAGCTTGGGCTCCACTTGAACCAGGTACTAGCACCAGCTTGGGCTCCACTTGAACCAATAACTAGCACCAGCTTGGACTCCACTTGAACCAGGTACTAACACCAGCTTGGACTCCAATTGAACCAGGTACTAGCACCAGCTTGGGCTCCACTTGAACCAGGTACTAGCACCAGCTTGGGCTCCACTTGAACCAGGTACTAGCACCAGATTGGACTCCACTTGAACTAGGTACTAACACCAGCTTGGACTCCACTTGAACCAATAACTAGCACCAGCTTGGACTCCACTTGAACCAGGTACTAGCACCAGATTGGGCTCCACTTGAACCAGGTACTAGCACCAGATTGGACTCCACTTGAACCAGGTACTAGCACCAGCTTGGGCTCCACTTGAACCAATAACTAGCACCAGCTTGGGCTCCACTTGAACCAGGTACTAGCACCAGCTTGGGCTCCACTTGAACCAGGTACTAGCACCAGCTTGGGCTCCACTTGAACCAATAACTAGCACCAGCTTGGACTCCACTTGAACCAGGTACTAACACCAGCTTGGACTCCACTTGAACCAGGTACTAGCACCAGCTTGGGCTCCACTTGAACCAGGTAGTAGCACCAGCTTGGGTTCCACTTGAACCAGGTACTAGCACCAGCTTGGGCTCCACTTGAACCAGGTACTAGCACCAGCTTGGGCTCCACTTGAACCAGGTACTAGCACCAGCTTGGGCTCCACTTGAACCAGGTACTAGCACCAGCTTGGGCTCCACTTGAACCAATAACTAGCACCAGCTTGGACTCCACTTGAACCAGGTACTAGCACCAGATTGGGCTCCACTTGAACCAGGTACTAGCACCAGATTGGACTCCACTTGAACCAGGTACTAGCACCAGCTTGGGCTCCACTTGAACCAATAACTAGCACCAGCTTGGGCTCCACTTGAACCAGGTACTAGCACCAGCTTGGGCTCCACTTGAACCAGGTACTAGCACCAGCTTGGGCTCCACTTGAACCAATAACTAGCACCAGCTTGGGCTCCACTTGAACCAATAACTAGCACCAGCTTGGGCTCCACTTGAACCAGGTACTTGCACCAGCTTGGGCTCCACTTGAACCAATAACTAGCACCAGCTTCAGAATGGGAGTGAAACTTGTGGATATCACATCCCAGCTTCCTGTCTATGACGTGATTATTCCGATCTGTTTCACTTCACACTATAGAAACCGTACTAAGCATACAAATCTTTCATGGGAAAATATAACAAAACACATACTATATGACACACATACACACACAGAAATGTTTACGCCAACTCACTGCAAACAACTCGGCTAGGGTTCACTTGCTGGCTGTTGAGGAACAAAGCAAACTTTTTAATGTCAATCCTGGCACTGGCAAACTCCTGAGGATCACGGAGGTGAGAGCGGCTTTCCTGTTGTGATGAGCCGTCATTGCCACCGTCTTCACGTCCTGCAAGGCGAGACCAAGAAGTTTGAGTCGGTAAGCTGCGCAGTCACTAATTATGGGAATACATGAACACCAACGTGATGAATATAAATTATACATGCGCTCGTACAAAAAAGTTTGGATTCAACAAGATCGTAAGGACAACCCTGGCGGTCTCGTCGTTGAATCCGAGGTGTCTCTGTGTGGTTGCTTAAATAATTAATGGATTATTTCCCTTGAACAGCGACGGGATGACCAGCTACTAGTTTGTTGACCTAAACATGTGGCACCGTCATTGAATTTTTTTGTGTTTATTTGTGTCTCTATCCTATCTGTAAAGTGGATTCGTTCATTCATTGCTTGAAAAGCTAAAAACGATTCTGTCCAACCGATCTCAAGAAGCCCTTGCTAGGTGAAGATGGTATAAGAAAATCTACCGGTATTGCATGTCAAGAACAAAACAAAAGGTGTGTTGGGGGGGTGGGGAAGGGAAGTAAATTACGGTGTGTACTAGTCAACCCTTAAGATATACTGGTACGTTCGCCAAATCAGATCTAGAACTGTGATGGGGACAAGATGGATGTTTTGTGGCCTATGTGAGGTCATTTTGTTTTGAGCATTAAAGAAAGAAGAGAAAAAAAGTTTCCCATGGAATGATGCCAGTCAAACCGACAGTCGATGTCATTGGAGCTGGAGGTCGCTCATTTTTTTTCACTTGCTGGGCCTGAGGTGTTTTTATCGACTTAATAAAAGGAAAATAACTAGGATTTTTAGTAACCATATTAGACATGAGGTCTCAATGAGACCTACCACAGCCATCGTGATACCCCAAATCAACAAACGACATCAACAATAAAAATTAAGAACCCGAGTGAATTTTTTCCATTTCTTTTTTTTTATGCTAATGATCGAAGCCCATGAAGAAAATTGTGAGTTTTAAAAGGTCAAAGCAAAGAATGGCACTACTTTATGCTGTAGTTGCAGAAACCACAACTTACGCCAGGAAGGGTTAAAAGACCTTGAAGTGCGTGCTGATGGCCACCATGTCCGTCTCCACAGACAGCTTCATGTCACCACTGGTGTTGGCAGACAGACACTGGAATGGCAAGATTTCTAAATCAATATTCAATTAAAAAAAAGCAAATCATATATTTTTGTTATCACAATTCCTTTTTGGAAAAAATACTAGAATACTAGAATACATCAATGTATTTAAATTAAAAACAAATTTAACTTAATATAATAATAAAATAATAATAAAAATACATTTCTATAGCTCTCTTCATCACACTGCTCCAACCTCTGAGTGCTTTACAGTGACATGTTATAGTACACACAGCACATAAAGAATGTCAATGAATTAAAATATGATTTCAATACAAGAAAATTATAAAATTGAGTAGTGCAAACGGAAATACAATAATTTAAATAAAATTACAAGAGGGATTAAGTATAAAAAAATAAAAAATAATTACTAAACATGTATTCAATTGAAGTTATTTATTGCAATGACAAACAAGTTAATCATTAATGTATAGATTCTAGGAGAACGTAATTTATATAAAGATAAGTAAGTCAGTAAATAGATGATGCGGTGAAACAATATAAAAACACTAATTAACAACAAATCAGCTTAGCTTCATACATTCCGGTTTCGGGACGGAATCATCATGACCATAGATTGTCACACTATTATTTTGAATGCACCTTTTGATGCAGACAATTTTGAAAGGGGGGAATGACATTCTGACATATGAGTATGGGGAAAGTGGGTGCATGGGCCAAAACGGTTGAGAACCTCTTGGCCTAGATCTAAAACATCATCATCATGGGAGAGGTGGGAGTGTGTAAGTTGATGGCCAGTGGTGTAGAACGGTGTCTGTAGTTGTGATCCGGATAGGAGCGATGTGTAGTTTTAAACTCTAACCCTGAGCAGAATTGATTTCCCTCACTTCCGATCAAAGCAAAACATGGAGTACTTGCCAAAAGAATCTTGAGTCTGCAAGCTTCCCTAATTTGATACAATTTTAGTAGAAATGACGATGTGATGTCGGTGGCTAAGTTATTAGGCCGTCGATTTGGTCCTAGATTTGAATGCTGCAAAGCTAGATCCACACGTTGTGGTTCCTTTGGAAAGACACGTAACACGCATTTCCCACTCCACCCACGTGCCAATGTGGTACAAGCATTGGTTTGGGAGTAAATGATGTTGTATATCTAACGCCTTTTTTGTGATGTATTTGTCATACCAATACTCTTATTATATTACTGCATTTAATGTTTAGCAATTTTAATAATGAATAGATCTATGTATTATGATTTTTAAACTTACTTATGAGGAACAGAATGTACTTACCTACTTTGGATGAATAAAGTATTATAATAATTATTATTATTATTATTATTATTATTATTATCATTATTATTATTATTATCATTATTATTATTATTATTATCATTATTATTATTATCATTATTATTATTATTATTATTATTATTATTATTATTATTATTATTATTATTATCATCATTAAATATCTATGTCAGACTAACAACCTGTCCAGGAGGTGATTATTATTCACTTGTTTCCATTTCATGCCATAGAAACAAGGATAAGCTCCTGACTTATGGGCTATAATGGCCTTGAAGGAACTTTACCTGTTTTATCATTATTTTACATAAATCGCGGTACATACCACATAGTTACTGAGATTTTCATCTTGTCCACACATTCTTTAGCAATTTCAATTGGGGCATAGAAATGCTGACCTGGAGAAGATGAAGTGAAGATCTGGCTTGAAACAACTCAACCAAAATATTATCTATATAATAAAATTCAGCTTCGTCTAAAAATCCCAACACGTTATACGCAGAAATTATACCACCTAGAAAGTGAAATTTGGCATATGGATGTGTAAATAATCATGCAATTTGTGTGGGCACATTATTCTTTTTCTGAAAATAAGACATTTGAGGGAGAAATGATAAAACGTATTTTTATCTCTGTAAGATCATTTCCAGTAAAACATCTCAAGCGCCATTCGGTAATCGAATAGTTAGCCTTTTCTATTCACATGCCGTCCATTTTTCCATTGCAAAGGCCTTGACCAAAGACTTGTACTCTCTCTAGCCTACACAAGCCAGAAATATGGATCTCTCTTGTATTGAAATGCTTGTCCAGTGTATAATCTAAAACTAATAGCCAACTGCATGCATCAAATGTACTTTTCTATAAATAGTCTTAACATGCTTCTGTTTTGATTTCTGGATCTAAATTTAGAATTTGAAATGTGGAAAGGAGTTTTAGACCACTAATATCAAATATGCATCATCAGAAAAAGATCAACGACTGTCTTTGTACATAAATGCTTGTGTAGGCTTCAAATGTAGACTCAATATCCAACGTTCTCACCAACGGCAGTCTAGTTGTCCGCACAACTCGCCCGTTCAGAGTACGTGTTGTTGTTTTTGCTCGTAAAGTAACACAAATTTTTTTTTAGGTCAGACACCAACATAATGCCACAAGTTAACATCTGGTAAACTGTAGAGCATAATTTTTATATTGATCCTTTTAAAATAAACTCTACGCTCACAATTATAGATGGTCGTTTATATTAATAATTATTTCAATTAATTCTATTACAATTTTGTTAGCAGAACCAGGGTTTTTAACTTTCCTCTTCAGATTTAACCAGATTAATAAACGTGCATTTCTCAGATAAAAATATAAAAACAAAAACATGATGACACATGTGTAACGAGCTTGACCTGCAGAGAATGAGCATTTGGACAAAGTGCTTTTTAACATCTGGATTTTTCAGGCTTATTCAACAGTAAATACTGAAATAAAGCGTTTCCTTGTGGTGCTTTAATATAATGCCCGTTCAAATCAAAAGGAAATTTCAGAATATTTCATTTAACCCCTTCGCTGCCCAGGGGATATAACACAGCAGTGCAAGGGACAAACTGGCTGTTTTCTTCTGAAGGGATGTTACTCAAACATGATGCAACTTGCAAGTGTTTTATGCAGTTATGTCCTTGAGACCAGCCTCAAAGCCCTTACAAATGAAAAGAATTTTTCAGAATATTTCATTTAGCCCTGTTGCTGCCCAGGGGACATAACACTGCAGTGCAGGGAAGAAACCGGCGGTTTTCTTCTCAAATATATGTAAGTGTTTTATGCAGTTATGTCCCTTAGACTAGTCAACAAACTTACCAAAACAAGTTGTGTCATAAGCCTGTAAATTATACAAGCACATGGCATATAGCATGCGCAGACCGACTCTGATTCTGAAGAATTTATGGGCGCACGGCAGCAAAGGAGTTTAAAAGCAATGTGTCAGTAACATAAATTCAATAAGAAAAAGTACAGGTACATTTAACTTTAAAAACCACGTGAATGAGAACACAAAAATAAAGTCACCAACATCAAAATCAGGCATTTCTGGCTCGGCATAGTCGTCCCATTGTCTTCGAGGGATGACAGCCACTGGCACATCGTGGACAACCAATCGCTGATGACAGCTATTGCTAGCCTGGAGGAAGCAAATGAAATGAAGCGTTGAGGCACCACTGGGATTCGTGTGAGTTTATCAAGCAAAACTACACCCCCCCCCCCCCCCCCCCCCCCCCCCCCCCCCCGAGGTTTTTTTCGTGTTTTCTGTTTTAACCACTGAAATAATGTGCTGTGCTACCAAAAAAACACAGAAAAAAATCAATTCAAAATAAAATGCTGATTTTCTGCCAAAAAAAGAGAGGCTTCCTGGCATCAGACAAAAACAGAAAAGAAAAAAAAGCTTATAAGAGCTTCCCTAAGTCTGACTAACAGCACTACTTGTACTAACAAAATGGACATACCAGGTCAATCTCCAGCGTCAGACAGGAGTGTGTTTGTTTGTCAACTTGATCTTGACCCATTTTTGCACTGTTGGCAGTTTTCAATGACCTCAACAAAAGGTGGTGCAAGCTCTAGGTAGATCGTCAAACTCTGGTGACACCCCCTCAATGGCATATTCGTCAAAAGTGACCCTGTCCGCGATATAAACATACAGTTAAATGAAAATTGTGGTGTCCAAACATGATTTCACTACTCACAATATCAATAAAGTCAAGTTCCGTCAAGGCGTTGTTTGTCCTATATAGAGCAGAGCGTATCTGATTTCTAAAGTGCAAAACTGATTAGGTGACGATACATCGCCTCTTGAATTAGATGCTAGTCTGTCACAGATTTCAACAGATGATGGTACCCATTTACATCTCAGTTGAGCTGGAAAATGCACGTTTGAGGGCAAAATGCGAAAAAGCCCATTTGAAAATAATTGAGTTACCGGTCAGATTGTATTGAACGTTTGAATCATTACTGTAATCCCTGAGCGAATCAAAAAGTTATATTATGTCATGTGACAAACGTTTCCATCATGACAAAGAAATTGTTGCTTCCATTGATGGCAATGTGAACAACTTATGATGTCTTAAAATGTATGGATGTTTTTCGTTTTAAAAAAAGGACCAATTTACTTGCAAGTTTTAATAAACTCAAAGTCTTTCACATTTTAACTTGCTCACTCTTTGGATCAGCATCAGACATGCCTATCAACAAAATTATAGAGTCTGAATCTCATACAATCAGCATTAATGTAAAACTAAAATTTATAAATATCTCAAATCTAATAGACAAAAATGTATAATTTTCATATTGCCTGAAACTGTTCTCCTATACAGTATTATAGTACTGCAGTATCAATTGAAAACTTCATGCCAATGTTGATTGATATTATTTCAGGAAATGTGTTCACAAATACAGATCTATCGCACATTGACAATGTTGAAATCATTACGATAATATGAGAAAGGGAGGAATAGAATGACCGACAGAAAAAAGAGGAGGCAGACAGATAGATACAGAGGGTGACAAGGATAAAGTACTACAGAGAGAGAGAGAGAGAGAGAGAGAGAGAGAAAGAGAGAAAGAGAGAGAGAGACAGAGAGAAAGAGAGACAGAGAAACAGAGGGTGAGAGACAGAGAGAGAGAGAGAGGGGAACAACCAAAGAAAATTGCTGACCTGAGGCATTTCACACCAAATCTGGGCACCAGCATTACTGGCGCGTTCGCCAGAATGAAAAATATTTTGTCTTGGGTTATTCTCATCATATTTTCACTAACTTAAAAGCGTGTTGATGATATCTGCAAAAAAATGTATTCAAAACATTTCTTCAATTTAATGTTGCCAACGTTCAGAATCATATGAAATGATTTAATAGTTGTATAATTTGTTTTGATAATTTCTTTACATATGAAATCTGCTAGATAAGAAAAAGATTTGAACAATCAGTTCCTATAACAAAGATTTCAATTACATTATAAGAAAGGAAATAATGAGAGAAACCCACTTGTAAATTGTTGGATGCATCAATGTCTAAAATTTTCCCTCGAAATTTCATGCTCAGTCAGTGTCTGGGAAAGTAGACGTAATAAAAATATGTAATAATTACAAAAACGTCATGAAAGAAAAAGATAACTTTTCAATACAACCAAGCAATTAAATAAAAATGTAAACAGTTGTGGGGACAACTCCTGAAAAAAAACCCTGAACTTTGTGCTCCCTTAATAATCCACCATGGGGATTGAACCCGTAAACCTCTGCATCGTTTGATCATGAAAAGACAGCATGCTACCAATAACTATGCAATAGATCAAATTTAAAATCTCTATCATTCCTGTTTATAGACAGTTTAAAGAAAAAATTAAGATCCTTAGTCCTTTTTCCAGTTTTATCACTGAAAATATTTCACCTGAAACAAACAAAGCGATACCAAAGCAATACAATTCTTTACAGTTTTCGACCAATGAATATCGGCTAAATAACTGTTTTTTATCATAGGAATTTCATGATCGATTTCATAAATTTCACTATAACTCAACTTCTATTTGACTGATTTCAATAAAATAAACAACAATTGTTTCGTCTTTTGCTGCCTAATAACAGCAGCTCACACATTTGTTTATATAAGAGTGGAATATCATTACTTGAATTTTAAATCATCCAAATTATATTTCGGGAACTGACCTCTGGGCGACAATATCTGTATCTTATCATCTTTAATCATCTGTATTGACATTATATTTGAATACTTGCTTTAAAGGAACAAAATACACACATTACACCTGCAATAAGATATTTAGTGGTTTCACAGAGGAGAAGGGATAGGTTGACTGAAAAGATAGTGAGGGTCAGCTGAAACTGTCACTATTATAAAATTTTAAACACATCATCATTCTGTCATATTTGGTTATACATGAACAAGGATTCACAAATGTTTTGAGGCAAGAAGCTCTTACCTGGAAGTTGCTGAACATGAAGATGCAAAGCAAGTGTTGCATCAAAAAAAATTAACATAGCGTAAAGGTAACATCCCCATGGGTGAGGTCAATTAGCAAGTCCTGAGCAAATACATCATATTCCTTGCCATCTGCCTCAATCTTGTCCATGGCCCAGTATGAAACTATGTACAAATTCTTTCCATTTGATCTCTTCTTGCGTAAATCAAGAATCTGTCCATAATATGGAAGATCGCGCCATTCTCCTCCGTGTGGATTATAAGTGATCACAGAGAACTTGGGAATTACACTTCAACGAGGAAAAGAGAATTGTGCTTTGGAGCCATATCAATAAGCTCAAGGTTCAGTTTGTTGTCTAGAAAAGAGGCAATCTTTCTAGACAGTGATGATCTTACAGCCAAATCTCCTCAAAAAAACAGAATCTCTTTCTTAAGCGGATCGTGAGCATAGTTGATAGTTATGACCTTGTGAATGTAATGACTTTCAGGTACCGTGGAATTTGATGTTTGTCAACTTTCAACATTCGTTCCATAATACTTCTCAGGGCCATAAGCTGAATGGCATTCTTTTCTGTCTCAAATGTCACAAGGGCAAATAATGTGGGACCGAATTCTGCCTTCAGTTATTGCCCAAAGGCATCATACTCCGGATGTAATAGCATGTCGGGCTTATCTGCCCATCTTTCTTACTGTGACTGGCATTTCTGTAGAGCTGGAATAGGAGGCCAAGTTGGAGACGTGTCCATAAATTTTGACATCAGGGTCCAATTACAGCTTTCCCCATGATGCCAATGGCCGAAATGGGTAACGATTGTGTCATTGTCAATGTCTTTCAGAACAGCGGTTTAGTGACACCTTGACAGGAAGTGATGCACTCATGAAAATTTTCAGCCTTTCGATATACTGAAGAATAATTCCAGCACTATGGAAAAGAACATGAAGACGATTGCCAACGTATCGAAACAAAGGTTCCATGGGAAGATTGTTGGTCCTGTTGCTCAAGTAAGTTTTTCATTCCATAACATAATAACATTGCTTTACCAGGGGAAGGTTATCAGTCCTGTTGCTTAAGTGAGTTTTCATTCCATAACATAATAACATCGCTTAACCAGAGGATCTAGATCTAGAGCTGGCCAATATAGAATCTGGTAAGTGGTGGGCTAGCTAGATCTAACATTTAAATCTATCTATACTATACATGATAATAGTTATTTAATTTATAAGTTACTATATTCTAGATCTAGATGATACGATTAAGACCTAGATATCAGATCAAGTCAAAATTAACCTCCACCTTTATTGTAGTCTAAATCAAATTCTAAGTTACTGGATCTAGATCTAATGTATGTTCTGTCACTATCTTTTACTAGAAGATATGTTTACTTGAGAGTTACCTGTACTGTGTAGATAGAGTTGAGACAGATGAGTCTTGAGATCAGCGCTGTATTGCTGTGTATATAATGTGTATTATAATAGTTCCTCTGTGCAGTCAAAATCGTAGACCTAGATCTGAAGCAATGCATTTATATGTTGAATAATATGGTTATTATATATATAATTAAGTAATGATCATAATGATCCTTGCCAAAATAAAACAGGAATTTAATTATTGCATTGGAAGCTTTAATTTTGCTCTCAGTGTTCATTTCTGGCGCCTTGATTTCTTGATACTTTCGTTTATCCCCGTGTGGTAGTTGCAACAGTTCCTGCTTGCTGCTAGAACTTCTTCTCTGGGAAATATTTCAGTGTTTAAAATAACACTTCTCGTCGGTACAATAAAAAATATTTCTTCTGTCCAATTGTTTGTCTATTGTAGGCCTACTGTCCAGTTGTTGTTTCGAAATAACTTGTGGGATTTTCCACATATCTTTTTGTTCATCAATGGCTTTGTAATTGTTGGGGATGGAATGAGAAAGGGAACGGTATAGGACCAGGAAATAGAAAAACACTGAAGCAAATCGCATGGCAAATTAAACATTCGATAATAATTATTAAGCTTAGATCTATATTCTATATTAATATACCTCTTGGATCACAAAAACCACACCTGATGCGATGGCATGTCAAAGTTAATTTAATAATACAACTTCAAAACAGTGGGAGTTCAGAACAGACGGGTGGAAAAAATCCCAGGAATTGTCAGAGCTGGCAGTACATGTACCGGCATTGTAATAATACTAATTATGTATTGACTTCTTGACTGTGTTTGGTATTTTCCGCTCTGGACTCTTCCTATCTAATTTTATTTTGTAACCGCCCATTACATATTGTTGAAGAAAGTTGAAGAGTCTAGTTTTCTGAACTTAAAACTTTATTTTTAAAATTATAAATACAGTAAGACCACATTAAGTTTCTTTTTTTGATTGCTCAGTCCTGTCTTCTTGTAGCTGGCTCTAGTCCTTCTCCACACTGTCTCCATCTCGCCATGCACTCACTCTCGTCATGTGACGAGTACATTGACCCCTGCAGAGTAAACTGGTGTTCACAACACACGTCATCATTGATCTCATTGGCATTTCTGATGTTGCTCAAAGAGTAGAGAGTAGAGAAAGAGAGAGAGAGAGAAGAGAGAGAGAGAGAGAGAGAGAGAGAGAGAGAGAGAGAGAGAAGGAGAGAGAGAGAGAGAGAGAGAGAGAGAGAGAGAGAGGAGAGAGAGAGAGAGAGAGAGAGAGAGAGGAGAGAGAGAGAGAGAGAGAGAGAGAGAGAGAGAGGAGAGAGAGAGAGAGAGAGAGAGAGAGGGGGGAGAGAGAGAGGAGGAGGAGAGTAAGAAGGAGAGAGGAGGAGCGGAGAGGATAGAAGGAGATGTGTTGGGAAGGGACAGGAAGAAGAGGGGAGAGAGAGAGAGGAGGAAAGAGGAGAGAAGAGGGAGAGAAGAGAGAGAGGATGATGAGAGGATGGGAGAGAGGAGGAAGTGGGGAGAGGGTTGAGACGCGAGACGAGAGAGGGGGAGAGAGGAAGTGAGAACTCGAGAAGAGAGCAGAGCAGAAGAAAGAAGCGAGAGTAAACAGAAATGAAGAGAGGAGGAGTAGAGAGAGAGAGGAGGGGAGACGTAGAGTGAGTAGACGAATGAGGAGAGAGAGGATGAGAGAGGAGAGAGAGAGAGAGAGAGTGAGAGAGAGAGATGGAGAGATGGTGGAAGCGAGCAGAGGAGAGGAGGAGAGATAGAGAGGAGTGAGAGAGGGAGAGAGAGAGAGCGTGAGAGAGGAGAGAGGGAGGAGAGAAGAGATGGCGAGAGAGAGAGGTGAGAGTGATGAAGAGACGAGAGAGAGGAGAGAGATTGGAGAGGGAGAGATGGAGGGAGAGAGAGATCAGAAGAGTAGAGAGAGATGAGAGAGAGGGATGAGAGAGATGAGAGAGACGGAGAAGAGAGGAGAGAGGGAGATGGAGAGAGAGATGGAAGAGAGGAGGACGAGGAGACGCAGAGAGATTGGAGAGAGGTAGAGAGAGAGAGAGAGGGAGAGGATGAGTAGGTGAGATGAGACGGAGAGAGGAGGAGCGATGAGAGTGGATGAGTGAGGAGCGAGGGATGAAGCGAGAGAGAGAGGGAGAGGAGAGAGAGAGAGAGAGGAGAGATGCGGAGAGAGAGATGTGAGAGAGAGAGAGAGTGAGGAGAGTAGAGAGGAGAGTGAGGAGGAGATCGAGAGAGAGAGAGAGAGAGAGCTAGGAGGAGAGGATGGGAATGAGTGAGGAGAGAAGGATGAGGGAGAGAGGAGAGAAGAGAGAGATGAGATGGGAGAGAGAGAAGGAGAGGAGGAGAGAGACGAGAGAGAGACGAGAGAGTGATGAGAGAGGGAGAGGAGAGATCGGAGAGAGAGGAGAGGAGAGGAGAGAGACGAGGAGAGAGATGAGAGAGAGGAGAGACGAGATGAAGGAGAGAGATGAGACGAGAGGATGAGAGAGAGATGAGGAGAGGAGAGGAGAGAGAGAGAGAGAGGAGGAGAAGAGGAATGAGAGAGAGAGGAGAGAGAAGAGAGAGAGAGAGAAGGAGAGAGAGAGAGGAGAGAGAGAGAGAGAGAGAGGAGGACGAGAGGAGATGGGAGAGAGAGAGAGAGGAAGAGAGAGAGACGAGAGAGAGAGAGAGAGAAGAAGAGAGAGAGAGAGGAGAGACGAGAGAGAAGAGAAGGAGAGATGGAGAGAGAGAGGAGAGAGAGAGAGAGAGGAGGAGAGAGAGAAGAGGAGAGTGAGAGAGGAGACGAGAGAGAGGAGAGATGAGAGAGAAGAGAGGAGAGAGAGAGAGAGAGAGAGGAGCAGAGGAGAGAGAAGAGAGAGAGGAGAGAGAGAGGAGAAGTGAGAGAGAGAGAGAGAGTGAGAGGAGAGAGAGGAGAGAGAGAGGAGAGAGAGAGAAGGAGAGAGATAGAGAGAGGAGAAGAGAGGAGAGAGAGAGAGATGATGAGAGAAGGAGA
>JAXRKP010001861.1:5000-32500 GCA_037039925.1 Doris montereyensis
TTCTATCTTAGTTTTTATGCTATCTGCTTTGGTTTGATCTCTTATTGTTGTGTTTCTGATTTTGTCTCTTTTAGTTTTCCCTACTACTCTTCTTAGATATTTCATTTCGGCTGCCTGCACTCTACTGTATTCCCTACTGTCTAAGGTCCAGGTTTTACTGCCATAGAGGAGAGTAGGACAATAAACTGTGTTGTATACTGCCATTTTGGTTTTTGTTGACAATTCTTGCTTACCTACAAATGCCTTTCCTAGATGGTTATATATTGCACTTGCCTTTTGGATTCTCTGGCTGATTTCTTCTCTTAGTTTTCCCTCTGAGTTAATCATTACTCCTAAGTAATTGTAGCTTTGAACTTGTTCTAAATTCTCCCTGCCTAATTTAAGATTTTGTGTTTTAGCTTCCATAGTTACTAGCATTGTTTTGGTTTTCTTTGCATTTACTCTCATTCCTCTTTTATTTAATTCATTATTCATTATGTTGATATTTGACTGGAGGTCCCTTTCTGATTTTCCAAACAGAACTAAATCATCAGCAAATGAAAGCATTGATACATTTACTGGTTTGAGCTTCCACATACCTACATTCATTTTCTTCATGTTTGAGGATGCCTTTGCGACTGAATCCATAAATGTGATAAACAAAAGAGGACTTAGGATACAACCCTGTCTTACTCCTATATCTACATCAAATTCTTCAGATATGTTTCCAGCTACTCTCACTGCACATGTTGGTTTATTGTAAAAACTTTTAATGGCTTCTATTAAATTTTGCTCTACGTTGTGTTCTTTTAAGGAATGCCATAGTTCGTCCCTCCTCACAGTGTCAAATGCCTTTTCTAAGTCAATAAAACACAGGTGCAAGTCAATGTTTCTCTCAAGGAATTTTTTATATTATTTGTCTAATTGTAAATATGTGATCTTGTACACTTCTTCCTGGTCTAAATCCACTCTGATGCTCTTCAATCTGATCCTCTACTCTTTTCCTTAGTCTCATTTCCAGAATCCTGGCATACACTTTTCCTGGTACGCTAAGTAGTGATATCCCTCTATAGTTTGAGCATTCCATGGTTGATCCTTTCTTGTGTATTGGTACTACAGTTCCCTTTTTCCAGTCGTCTGGCACCTGTTTGGACTTCCATGCTTGTTGACATATTGCATGTAGTAGTTGGTCTGCCTCTCTCCCTTGGTTTTTAATCATTTCTGGATAAACTTGATCTGCTCCTGGGGCTTTTCCTAATTTCACTTTTCTTATAGCTGTTTGAAGTTTTTCCATTGAGATATCTACTTCTTCAGCTGACTCATCTCCATTACTTGTTACTCTTAGTAATTGATCTGTACTCCTTGTTTCATATGTTCTGGAGGGATTATGTAATTGTTGAAAATACTTCCTCCACGTTTCCATGATTTCGCTGTCTCCTTTCATTATTTCTCCTTTGGCGTTCTTAATTTGTCGTATTGGGCATGTTTTGGTCTTTCTCATGCTCTTCAGTGCTCCCCAGAACAGCTTTTGGTTTCCTTGATAGCTTTCTTGAAGTCTTTGTCCAAACTCTTCCCACTGTTCCTGTTTTGCTTTCCTCACTTCCTCTTTGGTCTCTGTGTTTGCAAGTATTTCTTCAAGGCATCTTTCTTTACTTTGATCTTAGTCTTGACATTCTCATTCCACCATGCTGTCCTTTTCCCATCTCCTTTTATTTGTTTCCTACCACAGGTCTCTTCAGTACAACTGAGTAATGTTTCTTTATATATTTGCCATTTTTCTTCTATTGTGCTTTTCTTCAGATCCATCTGCCTTTCACTGATATATCTTTTTTTATCCTGGATTGGTACATCTGTTTTACTATTGGTTTATTTAGTTCCTCTATTTTGAGTTTATTAGCTATCTTCTCTTTCCTTTTCTGTTTGTTTTATTCAGTTAATAATCTCATTTTGGCTATCACTAGGTTATGATCACTAAATATTTCAGCTCCTCTGCTTATTCTAGTATCCATTGCACTGTAAAAAAGGGAGCTGCTAACTGTTATGTAGTCTATGATTGGCTTTTCACATCTGTCTTCATGTACTCTCTTGTATATTTGTGGATATCTTTATGAGGAAAAATATGTTAGCTATTTTCATGTTATTCTTTAGGCAAAAATCTATTAGTCTCTCTCCATTTGGAGAAGTTGTTGTCTTTCCTTCTTTACCTATTACTCCTCCTGAAGTTTCTACATTGTTGCCTACTCTAGCGTTTAAATCTCCTAAAACCATTAATTCCTGTTTGGGTTTGAGATTCTCTGCAGCTATTTGTAAATCATTTTCGAAGAGATCTTTTTCTTCTTTGGGGGCATCTTCGTTTGGTCCATAAGCTATTAATAATTTAATTTCTCTTCCTTTTGGTTTAATATTTACCTCTAATAGCCGTGGGCTTACAAATTTCCAACTTTCCAGTAGCATTTCTTGCCTTTTTTTGCATTAGGAGGCCCACTCCTGCTCTAGATATATCTTTGGCATCTACTCATGAGAAGATTAAAGTATGATTTGGTCCTTCATTTTCTATTCCTTGTCCTTTTTTCTTTGTTTCCGTAATAGCCAAAATGTCTACTTTGAATTTTTCCATTTCTTCAGCTAATTCTAACTCGTATTGAACTTACATATGCCAAAAGAGAGTATTGAACTTACATGTGCCAAAAGAGAGTATTGAACTTACATGTGCCAAAAGAGAGTATTGAACTTACATGTGCCAAAAGAGAGTATTGAACTTACATGTGCCAAAAGAGAGTATTGAACTTACATGTGCCAAAAGAGAGTATTGAACTTACATGTGCCAAAAGAGAGTATTGAACTTACATGTGCCAAAAGAGAGTATTGAACTTACATGTGCCAAAAGAGAGTATTGAACTTACATGTGCCAAAAGAGAGTATTGAACTTACATGTACAAAAAGAAATATTGAATTTACATGTGCCAAAAGAGAGTATTGAACTTACATGTGCCAAAAGAGAGTATTGAACTTACATGTGCCAAAAGGGAGTATTGAACTTACATGTGCCAAAAGGGAGTATTGAACTTACATGTACCAAAAGAGAGTATTGAACTTACATATACCAAAAAGAGTATTGAACTTACATGTGCCAAAAGAGAGTATTGAACTTACATGTGCCAAAAGGGAGTATGGAACTTACATGTGCCAAAAGGGAGTATTGAACTTACATGTACCAAAAAGAGTATTGAACTTACATGTGCCAAAAGATAGTCTTGAACTTACATGTACCAAAAAGAGTATTGAACTTACATGTACCAAAAGATAGTCTTGAACTTACATGTACCAAAAAGAGTATTGAACTTACATGTATCAAAAGGGGAGTACTGAACTTACATGTATCAAAAGGGGAGTATTGAACTTACATGTATGAAAAGGGAATATTGAACTCACATGTACCAAAAGGGAATAGTGAACTTACATATATCAAAGGGGAGTATTGAACTTACATGTACCATAAGGGAATATTGAACTTACATGTACCAAAAGGGAATAGTGAACGTATATGTACCAAAGGGGAATATTGAACTTACATGTATCAAAGGGGAATATTGAACTTACATGTACCATAAGGGAATAGTGAACTTACATGTATCAAAAGGAGAGTATTGAACTTATATGTACCAAAAGGGAATATTCAACTTACATGTACCATAAGGGAATATTGAACTTACATGTATCAAAAGGGGAGTATTGAACTTACATGTACTAAAAGGGAATATTGAACTTACATGTATCAAAGGGGAATATTGACCTTACATGTACCATAAGGGAATATTGAATTGACACGCATCAAAAGGGAGTATTGAACTTACATGTACCAAAAGGAAATATTGAACTTACATTTACTAAAAGGGAGTATTGAACTTACATGTACCAAAAGGGAGTATTGGACTTACATGTACCAAAGGGGAATAGTGAAGTTACATTTACCAAAGGGAAGTATTGAACTTACATGTACCATAAGGGAATATTGAACTGACATGTATCAAAAGGGAGTATTGAACTTACATGTACCAAAAGGAAATATTGAACTTACATTTACCAAAAGGGAGTATTGAACTTACATGTACCAAAGGGGAGTATTGAACTTACATGTACCAAAGGGGAATATTGAACTTACATGTATTAAAGCGGAGTATTGAACGTACATGTACCAAAGGGGAGTATTGGAATTACATGTATTAGTTTGTTTGACGCAGATGTTTTGTTGTATTTTTCCTACTACATATTTTTCCTTCTTTTTGTTTGTTTTGTTTTGATCATAGCATTAGCGATTAAATGGAATTCTCCTGGCATTTAGCACGTGACTCGTTGGCGGGCACTTCTGATAGGTTTTACTTCTTTCTCTTCACTCTTTGGCTTCTCACTTTTCGTTCATCCTGCTGTTTCCTCTTAATCCATCCTGAGATCTCCGGACATGGCAGATCTGGTAATTTCAATTAAAAATGGCTCCTAAGGGGTCTTTAAAAACAAAACCCCCCAAAAAACTATAGCTCTTCTGCTGACAAGACGATACATACAATTAACTGTTTTTGAGTTAGAAAGATAAAGCAACATTGTAGTTGCATTGAACTGCTCTACATTAATCTTATTCGTATTTAATTATCTTTTCTTTTGTAGCAAGTAAAGACAAAATAATTACAACAATTGTTGGTCGTATGATAGATTTAACATATGACATATCAAATCTGAATCTCATTTTGGTTTTATAATTGCAGACATTACTTTAAAATGCTTTTGCTTAACAATGGTGAAGTGTGCACACTGAACTGTTATCTCTTTCATGTTTTACATGACTAAAAAAAGATATTTTTTAAATAAATGATAGTAATATATCCTATTCCTTGTGTTAGACTTTGAATAATGAAGTAAGTATGTCGGAGAGCAGGATTATCAGGTCAAACTGACTTGTCGACACAACAGGGCTTTGGTTTGATTTGATTTGCCCATATCCACAACAAAGGTGATCTCAGGGTTTTTGGTAAAATTTTTAAAAACTTTGCCCGGACTGCCCTGTTAACAACCAAGGGATATATAACGTGCACAGAGTGTTGTGATCTGCACACGGGACCTCATTTTTGTAATCGTCCGTCTCCGATGGCACTAGGTGTCGATCCATCTACATGAAACAGGGGGAGTAGATTTTGCTGGAAATAAATCAAAAACATTTTTCAACCGTTGGCGGGGCTTGAACCCACTACCTTTTGGTTGAGAGGCCGACACATTACCTCTGGATTACCGAGTCCCTCATAACAGATGATGTGTTATGTCTTTACAAGTGTGTAGATATTATATTACTTCATGCTGTGTGTTGACACCTCAAAGTGAACACACCGCCCTAAAGGAAACTCCAGATCGTAAAAGTACAAAGTAATGATGGAGAAAAAAAAAAGAAAGAAAAGTAAACACATTCAGTTTTTCCTTCTGACTTAATGCTGTGTTTTATGTTTTTACAAGTGTCTATATATTATATTACTTTATGCCGTGTGATGTCTTTACAAGTGTGTAGATATTATATTACTTTATGATGTGTGATGTCTTTACAAGTGTCTATATATTATATTACTTTATGATGTGTGATGTCTTTACAAGTGTGTAGATATTATATTACTTTATGATGTGTGATGTCTTTACAAGTGTCTATATATTATATTACTTTATGATGTGGGATGTCTTTACACGTGTGTAGATATTATATTACTTTATGATGTGTGATGTCTTTACAAGTGTCTATATATTATATTACTTTATGATGTGTGATGTCTTTACAAGTGTCTATATATTATATTACTTTATGATGTGGGATGTCTTTACACGTGTCTAGATATTATATTACTTTATGATGTGTGATGTCTTTACACGTGTCTAGATATTATATTACTTTATGACGTGTGATGTCTTTACAAGTGTGTAGATATTATATTACATCATGCTGTGTGTTGACACCTCAAAGTGAACACACCGCCCTAAAGGAAACTCCAGATCGTAAAAGTACAAAGTAATGACTTTGTAGCTTGGCGACATCAGTCTAATGTAAATGTAGGCCTGGGCCTTAGTAAACCGCACGATGGTCGCCGTTTTCAAGGCCGTGTGTCTCACATGGTCCTTGACACGTCTCCCTGCGTGATTTTACGACTTTTTTTCTACTGCAAAGTTTTGACTAAGCCTCAACACATACCCCTTCTTTAAACATCGCAAGTTGGGGGTCTGTTTTGTTTTCTCTGTTGGTTTGTTTGTTCCTTCAAGTTAGCAAAGGTTGTTTGGGTATCGTGTTCAGCTTTTGATTATTGTTTTTTTTCTGCCAGAAGAGTATTTAAACTGCCAACAAAAAGTTACCGTACAAAGGGACATATTTACATAATTATACATGTGAAAACAGGTGATAAAACAAGCCAAGAACATTTATTTCCTGTATCTATTTTCATGTTCTAACAAACTGCGCACGATTGACCTGTTAACTTTTGGTCTCGTCATTCAACGGCTTGCGTGATGCGTACATGGTCGTTTTAGTCCAACGCATTTCCATGACATGGAGAGAAATGGTGGCCACTTGCTGGCAATATAAATATAATGAAATCGAGATCTCTGTTCTTTTTTTAATCATTTAGAAAAATGTTATAATGCTTTGATTTGCATTACAATTTTAATGTTGAGTCACTTAATTGAAATCTCTGAAATCAGATTTAACTTTGGACAGCCTATTGCAATTCTATATAAAGTCAAAAATCTCCTGGGTAGGAAGATGTACGTCACCGTGACTCTTCTACCACGATCTGAAAAAAAAACACATACAAAAAACAAAACAAAAAGTGTAGAAAGTGTCAAAACTACACAAAGACATGGACATGTCCACCTCAGCCACTTTCCAAAGTTTACGTATCCGAAAGTCAACAGACACATGGATTATTTACACCCAGAGGAACCATGTGGTTCAGAGGCAAGATGTGAGCCAAAATATTTAAGAGATCCAGCTATAAGCGCCAGAGCCACCTTAGTTGTGGATGTGGGTAAAATGAAAATAAAACAAAAAAAACAAAACAAAACAAAACAACCTTCGGCCCAACAAGAGTAAATAAATTACAGTAAGTTCCAAACACAGAGTTGAGCGTAGGGTGTTCAGGACTAGACTTGATATTTCTAGGCATACGGCACCATGTGTTACTTTGCCATTGCTTTCCACACCGCCATTACTTTCGACGAGACTGAATAGACCTAGCTACTTCTTTCGCTGCAGGGTCGACAGAAGGGCCAGAAAAACTGGGAATTGAACTCAGGATTCCTGTGCAGCAGTCAGGCGCCTTACCGTCTGAACTACAAGCGCCTCCAAAAGGCCCTGGTACGGGGTTCAAAACCTTCCAGTCCTTAGTACTTCTCTACTGAAACTATTTAGCCTACCAAACCAAATGGCCGTCACATTGAGTCAAAAGGGAAGCACTAATCTTACCACCAAAACTTGTAACAGAGGGACACAAACTGGGAGTGTTTAGCCATGTAAAGAGAATAAGTAATATAGGGGAGTGTTTAGCCATGTAAAGAGAGTAAGTAATATAGGGGAGTGCTTAGTCATGTAAAGAGAGTAAGTAATATAGGGGAGTGTTTAGTCATGTAAAGAGAATAAGTAATATAAGGGAGTGTTTAGCCATGTAAAGAGAATAAGTAATATAAGGGAGTGTTTATTCATGTAAAGAGAATAAGTAATATAAGAGAGTGTTTAGCCATGTAAAGAGAATAAGTAATATAAGGGAGTGTTTAGCCATGTAAAGAGAATAAGTAATATAAGGGAGTGTTTAGCCATGTAAAGAGAATAAGTAATATAAGGGAGTGTTTAGCCATGTAAAGAGAATAAGTAATATAGGGGAGTGTTTAGCCATGTAAAGAGAGTAAGTAATATAAGGGAGTGTTTAGTCATGTAAAGAGAGTAAGTAATATAAGGGAGTGTTTAGCCATGTAAAGAGAGTAAGTAATATAAGGGAGTGTTTAGTCATGTAAAGAGAGTAAGTAATATAGGGGAGTGTTTAGTCATGTAAAGAGAGTAAGTAATATAAGGGAGTGTTTAGTCATGTAAAGAGAGTAAGTAATATAGGGGAGTGTTTAGTCATGTAAAGAGAGTAAGTAATATAAGGGAGTGTTTATTCATGTAAAGAGAATAAGTAATATAAGGGAGTGTTTAGCCATGTAAAGAGAATAAGTAATATAAGGGAGTGTTTAGCCATGTAAAGAGAATAAGTAATATAAGGGAGTGTTTAGCCATGTAAAGAGAATAAGTAATATAAGGGAGTGTTTAGCCATGTAAAGAGAATAAGTAATATAAGGGAGTGTTTAGCCATGTAAAGAGAATAAGTAATATAGGGGAGTGTTTAGCCATGTAAAGAGAATAAGTAATATAAGGGAGTGTTTAGCCATGTAAAGAGAATAAGTAATATAAGGGAGTGTTTAGCCATGTAAAGAGAATAAGTAATATAAGGGAGTGTTTAGCCATGTAAAGAGAATAAGTAATATAAGGGAGTGTTTAGCCATGTAAAGAGAATAAGTAATATAAGGGAGTGTTTAGTCATGTAAAGAGAGTAAGTAATATAAGGGAGTGTTTAGCCATGTAAAGAGAGTAAGTAATATAAGGGAGTGTTTAGTCATGTAAAGAGAGTAAGTAATATAGGGGAGTGTTTAGTCATGTAAAGAGAGTAAGTAATATAAGGGAGTGTTTAGTCATGTAAAGAGAGTAAGTAATATAGGGGAGTGTTTAGTCATGTAAAGAGAGTAAGTAATATAAGGGAGTGTTTATTCATGTAAAGAGAATAAGTAATATAAGGGAGTGTTTAGCCATGTAAAGAGAATAAGTAATATAAGGGAGTGTTTAGCCATGTAAAGAGAATAAGTAATATAAGGGAGTGTTTAGCCATGTAAAGAGAATAAGTAATATAAGGGAGTGTTTAGGCATGTAAAGAGAATAAGTAATATAAGGGAGTGTTTAGCCATGTAAAGAGAATAAGTAATATAAGGGAGTGTTTAGCCATGTAAAGAGAATAAGTAATATAAGGGAGTGTTTAGTGATGTAAAGAGAATAAGTAATATAAGGGAGTGTTTAGTCATGTAAAGAGAGTAATATAAGGGAGTGTTTAGCCATGTAAAGAGAATAAGTAATATAAGGGAGTGTTTAGCCATGTAAAGAGAATAAGTAATATAAGGGAGTGTTTAGCCATGTAAAGAGAATAAGTAATATAAGGGAGTGTTTAGTCATGTAAAGAGAATAAGTAATATAAGGGAATGTTTAGTCATGTAAAGAGAATAAGTAATATAAGGGAGTGTTTAGCCATGTAAAGAGAGTAAGTAATATAAGGGAGTGTTTAGCCATGTAAAGAGAGTAAGTAATATAAGGGAGTGTTTAGCCATGTAAAGAGAGTAATATAAGGGAGTGTTTAGCCATGTAAAGAGAGTAAGTAATATAAGGGAGTGTTTAGCCATGTAAAGAGAGTAATATAAGGGATTGTTTAGCCATGTAAAGAGAATGTAATATAAGGGATTGTTTAGCCATGTAAAGAGAGTAAGTAATATAAGGGAGTGTTTAGTCATGTAAAGAGAGTAATATAAGGGATTGTTTAGCCATGTAAAGAGAGTAAGTAATATAAGGGATTGTTTAGTCATGTAAAGAGAGTAATATAAGGGATTGTTTAGCCATGTAAAGAGAGTAAGTAATATAAGGGATGTGTTTAGTCATGTAAAGAGTAGTAATATAAGGGAGTGTTTAGTCATGTAAAGAGAGTAAGTAATATAAGGGAGTGTTTAGCCATGTAAAGAGAGTAATATAAGGGATTGTTTAGTCATGTAAAGAGAGTAATATAAGGGATTGTTTAGCCATGTAAAGAGAGTAATATAAGGGATTGTTTAGTCATGTAAAGAGAGTAATATAAGGGAGTGTTTAGTCATGTAAAGAGAGTAATATAAGGGATTGTTTAGCCATGTAAAGAGAGTAATATAAGGGATTGTTTAGTCATGTAAAGAGAGTAATATAAGGGAGTGTTTAGTCATGTAAAGAGAGTAAGTAATATAAGGATGGCTTAATCATAACACAGGGGGCGGGAGGGGGGGGACTATGGTAGTCCAGAGGCAAGGTGGCGGTCTCTCAACCCAACGGTCGTGGCTTCAAGTCCCGCTAACGGTTGAACAATTTTCTCGAGTCCCCCCCCCCCCACCCACCCACCCTCTAGTCCAGGTAGGTGGATTGACGCCTCGACTCATCGTAGAGAGACGGACGATTAGTACCGTGTGAAGATCACAAAGAGGTACCGTGTGCAGATCACAAAAGAGGTACTGTATGCAGATCACAAAAGAGGTACCCTATGCAGATCACAAAAGAGGTACCGTATGCAGATCACAAAAGAGGTACCGTGTGCAGATCACAAAAGAGGTACTGTGTGCAGATCACAAAAGAGGTACCGTATGCATATCACAAAAGAGGTACCGTATGCAGATCACAAAAGAGATACCGTGTGCAGATCACAAAAGAGGTACCGTATGCAGATCACAAAAGAGGTACCGTATGCAGATCACAAAAGAGGTACCGGGTGCAGATCACAAAAGAGGTACCGTATGCAGATCACAAAAGAGGTACCGGGTGCAGATCACAAAAGAGGTACCGGGTGCAGATCACAAAAGAGGTACCGTATGCAGATCACAAAAGAGGTACAGTATGCAGATCACAAAAGAGGTACCGGGTGCAGATCACAACACTTTGTGTACTTTGAATAACCCTAAAAAATCCTACCACAGTTATGGATGTGGGTGAAATCAAATCAAATCAAATCAAGTCAAATAGCCATAACACAATTCAAGAAGTCAAGGGGAAATAAAGGAGACTCACACATAGACTGTGTCTGTAGACTGTGGGAAGACGGTGACACGTGGAAAATAAAGTTAAGATGGACAATTTTCTTAGTTTGTTAAGTTGAAATGAAACCCGTCCACCACATACGGTGATCTAGATTGAAGATTGGAGATCAAAGTGACAAAGTGACAGAAAAGAAGTTGGACCTACCAGCAGTACCCGCCAACTTGCCTGTAGATGGACAAAGAAAGCGTCAGGAGTGATTGTTGGGGTGGACAGTATTTTTCAATCTACGCGTCAAAGGGTAAATTAGGAATGATCCAGAAAGGAAAAGAAAGAGAGAAGGAAAACAATCTTTATATTCCCCCGCCTCGTCCCCCCCCCCCGGTTCTTAGGAAAACAGGTTGGGGACCAAATTCTACATGAGAGTTTTAAAAATAACTTTCTTGAAAGCCTAGCGAACAGGCCATTAAAAATGTTGGAATCCTACCCCCTCCCCCCCTCACCCCCCTACAGATAATACCCAAAACCAAACAAAACAATTATTATGATACGCTTTGCCAATGTCGATATTTAAAAAAAACCATTATGTATATTATAATTTATTGTGATAAATATGTATATATTCTGTTTATTCGGAGGTATTGTAGTGTGTTGTGAGTTTGTAATCATGACGACACTAGTTCAAACCCAATTGTAGTGTGTTGTGAGTTTGTAATCACGACGACACTAGGTTCAACTCCAATTGTAGTGTTGTGAGTTTGTAATCACGACGACACTAGTTCAAACCCACCAGTGTGTTGTGAGTTTGTAATCACGACGACACTGTCTGAATTCAAATTGTAGTGTGTTGTGAGTTTGTAACTGGTTCAAATCCTATTGGTGTGTTGTGAGTTTGTAATCAAATCCTATTGTAGTGTGTTGTGAGTTTGTAATCTACGACGACACTGGTTCAAACCCACGGCTGATTCAGCTGTTTTTTGACAGTGTTGTACTTAAGGAAATGTTCTTCACTGTGCTTTCCTTACTTGACTCACGTGTGAATGAAATTCAGCTATATGTAGAGAAAGATCTAGTACAAGCGCGTAACAGGTTGTTGTAATGTATGCTTCTCCAGGGAGTTGATAATGATCTGCTGGGGACGAATTGTGTACCTCGGTGAGTCTTCGCATGTGTGGGTATACGAACTAGTAATGAATCTATGTACCTTGCCTTGAGAAAGGCGTGTTGTTGGTACAAAGAAAATAACAGGGATTAAAACAGACCTTGAGAAGAGTTTGAGATTGCGCGAACTCGACTCTATCGTGTCCAAGATTTAAGCGTGCTGCGCTATAATTGTTATTGCTGGATTCCTATTGGTCTTTTTGTTTTTTTGAAAAGAAAAAAAAAGTTGGGCGTAGAGGGAGAGGTGGATGGGGGGGGGGGGGCGGCGTGGTTCTGTTTTCATTGAACGCCAGCGATTTGCTTATTGAATATGCACGCCAGAATCGAACCTCCTCCGCTGACAAAATATGCAGCATACCATGATACACCCCGACCACCTGACTTACAATAACTCAGTTAGTACTTACACAGCAAGACGTTTTTTTCTTCTCCTTCTTCCTAGATCTGGTAGTTAGTTCTATGGACCAGAAAACTAAGGCAGGTAAACCAGAGTTTTGATTTAGTTTAATTTTCAAGGGGAGATAATTGTACAGAGTGTGGGAAATACATTTTTTGAACTCAATAGCGAGTCTGAGCATTCCAATTCATTGACACAAGAGTGAAAGGTGAGTGACGATGTGTGGAGGAAAATAACACACAAAAAAAAAAAAGAAAGAAAACAAACAAGAGAGAATATTATCAGTCAAAACAGGGCAAGAACTGAGATCATGCCTGACAGCAGACAACCCCTAGCCACGAGAGTTTCCCATGAGAGTCAGTCTGACGACAGCCAATCACCCCCTTCCTCGTCCCTTCAACCTCTCTTTGTTTCCCTGCTCTTTGCTTGCTTTTTTACTTTTTATTTATTGTTTGTTTTGTTTAACAAATTGCCTGGACTGGGTTTTTCTCCAAGTCACATACAAACTTTAAAACACATACACACACACACACATACACACACATACACACATGTACACAAGCACACACACGCACACACACACACACACACAAACACACACATTACATTATGTAACCTTTCTTTTTCCCCACAGGAGGGGACATTAATTTATTAGCGCGATTGCTGAATGACATCCAGACATGTTTGACACACATACTCACATCATTGACGTTTTTTTTTTCGTTTTTTTTTTCTTCTTCTTCTTCTTCTTCTTCTTCTTCTTCTTCTTCTTCTTCTTCTTCTTCTTCTTCTTCTTCTTCTTCTTCTTCTTCTTCTTCTTCTTCTTCTTCTTCTTCTTCTTCTTCTTCTTCTTCTTCCTTCTTCTTCTTCCTTCTTCTTCTTCTTCTTCTTCTTCTTCTTCTTCTTCTTCTTCTTCTTCTTCTTCTTCTTCTTCTTCTTCTTCTTCTTCTTCTTCTTGTGTTTTCTTTTTTCTTCTTCTTCTTCTTCTTCTTCTCTTCTTCTTCTTCTTCTTCTTCTTCTTCTTCTCCTTTTCTTCTTCTTCTTCTTCTTCTTCTTCTTCTTCTTCTTCTTCTTCTTCTTTTTCTTCTTCTTCTTCTTCTTCTTCTTCTTCTTCTTCTTCTTCTTCTTCTTCTTCTTCTTCTTCTTCTTCTTCTTCTTCTTCTTCTTCTTCTTCTTCTTCTTCTTCTTCTTCTTCCTTTTCTTCTTCTTCTTCTTCTTCTTCTTCTTCTTCTTCTTCTTCTTCTTCTTCACTTCTCTTCTTCTTCTTCTTCTTCTTCTTCTTCTTCTTCTTCTTCTTCTTCTTCTTCTTCTTCTTCTTCTTCTTCTTCTTCTTCTTCTTCTTCTTCTTCTTCTTCTTCTTCTTCTTCTTCTTCTTCTTCTTCTTCTTCTTCTTCTTCTTCTTCTTCTTCTTCTTCTTCTTCTTCTTCTTCTTCTTCTTCCTTCTTCTTCTCCTCTTCTTTCTTCTTCTTCTTCTTCTTCTTCTTCTTCTTCTTCTTCTTCTTCTTCTTCTTCTTCCTTCTTCTTCTTCTTCTTCTTCTTCTTCTTCTTCTTCTTCTTTCTTCTTCTTCTTCTTCTTCTTCTTCTTCTTCTTCTTCTTCTTCTTCTTCTTCTTCTTCTTCTTCTTCTTCTTCTCTTCTTCTTCTTCTTCTTCTTCTTCTTCTTCTTCTTCTTCTTCTTCTTCTTCTTCTTCTTCTTCTTCTTCTTCTTCTTCTTCTTCTTCTTCTTCTTCTTCTTCTTCTTCTTCTTCTTCTTCTTCTTCTTTTCTTCTTCTTCTTCTTCTTCTTCCCCATGGCAGAGAAGGTGGTGGACTAATGGTAATTATTAAAATGGCATTGGACATCGAACTGATAAATTCTATGCAACCATCCACATTTGAAGTCCTTGAATGTAACATGAAGACCAATAAGTGTTATTACAAATTCGTTTCGATATATCTCCCCCCGGCATCCAAGAAAACAATGCCTCAATTACCAAGTTTATGAATGAATTTCAAGATCACATCATCGATATTTCTGCTGAAACAAATAACCTATATATTCTTGGAGCTTTCAACATCCATGTCAATGATAATTCAGATAAAAATACATTTGATTTCATAAACAGCATCGAGGCATGAAACCTGATCCAACATATTTAATCACCAACACATATAACCGGAAACACACTTGACCTTGTTATGAGCCATTCCAATGACAACCTCTTGCAAGATGTACGTGTAGAAAGCAACCACATCTCAGACCATCAAAGCGTAATATTTCACTTTAAACTGAAAAGCCCATACATAAAAAGTCGATTTCGTATAAGACAAAACAATCATTGGACATAGAAAGTTTTAAAAGTGACATTGTCAAATCAGAGATAACTAAGAGCCTCGAGGAAGCTAGGACAGTTGAAACAAAAAAACAATTTAACAAAATTATGGTCCAAATACTTAACAGACATGTCCCCTTGATTACAAAAGTGGTAACAGTGCGACCGGACATCAAATGGTTCTGTGATGAAATCCTAATTTCAAAGCGAAAGAGAAGAGCAGCCGAAGAAACTTGGCGGAAATCTAAGCTCGTCATTCACAAAGAACTATATATCAAAGCAAAAGCGAAACAAATGGACTGATAAACGAATGCAAACGTACATATACTCAGAGACAACATCGCTGAGCACAAGGGCAACAGCAAGGAACTTTTTAACATCATAAATAGACTCATGAAACACGAACACCCATCATCTTCCTTACCATCATATGCAAAGGACGAAAAAATTAGCTAACATATTCAATAAATATTTCGTTGACAAAATTGTCACCATTCGATCGGATCTTGACGAAAAGACTGACACTGACACCATTAAAACTAGGGGTACGAAATTCATCAAACCCCACCACCACTTTCCTACTTTTTACCCGCATCTGTTGAGGAAATCACTGAATTCGTCACCGATGCAGCAAACAAACAATGCAAATTGGACGCGGTTCCCACGTGGGTTCTAAAAGCCTGTATTAATGAGGTTACACCAGCCATAACCTCCATCGCCAATTGTTCCATCAAAATGCGGATTTTCCCACCGTTTTCAAGGAAGCACATGGACTCCAATCTTAAAAAAGAAAAATCTTGACAACGAGATGATGAAAATTACAGACCCGTCTTGAGCTTAAATTTCATTTCAAAGATCATTGAGAAACTCATTATGCGAAGACTTACCAACCACACCATAAGCTACAACCTGTGCCCCCTTTTAAAATCAGAATACAGGTGAGGCCACATTACTAAAACTACGTTAATCCGTGTCCACAATGACATAATCAACCAGCTCCAATGCAATGACAATGTTGCACTTCTACTGTTGGATCTGAGCGCGGCTTTCGATACTGTGGACTACAAAACGCTCTTCGCTAGAATGCAACAATTTTTGGCATCACGGGCATGGCTCTGAAGTGGTTTGTGGGTTATCTTACCGATCGTACCCAGCGAGTCAACATAAATGGCAGTCCTTCATTGGCAGGAAATATCCAATTTGGCGTCCCACAAGGATCAGTCCTT
Source organism: Doris montereyensis (assembly GCA_037039925.1). Lineage (NCBI taxonomy): Eukaryota > Metazoa > Mollusca > Gastropoda > Nudibranchia > Dorididae > Doris > Doris montereyensis. Next base: position 20,938 of record JAXRKP010001861.1, read on the forward strand.
GGTCCGTTTCTCTTTACACATATACACGCACCTCTCAGTGACATCATCGCATCCCACAACATTGATCATCATTTTTATGCTGACGACACGCAACTTTACACCCCACTCAGCATGAACAATCACCCAACAACTAAAGAAACAGCCATCATCAACTGTGTGTTAGACATCAGGACCTGGATGACAGAAAACAAACTGAAATTCAACAATGACAAGACAGAATGATAACGTTTAGAAAAAAAGGAGAGGACATTATATTAAATGAGCTGGTCATAAACAATACGACTATATGTAACTGCCATAGCGTCAAAAAATCTCGGTTTTTCTTTGATGAATTTTTACACATGCATGTTCACATTACCAAAGTTTGTCAAATAATCCATTGTGTCCTTAAAAGCATTTCTCGTATCCGAATCTGTTAGATGAAGAAACATGTAAAATGCTTGTCCATGCACTTGTCACAAGTCGTCTTGATTACTGTAATTCTCTTCTTTATTTGTTGCCAAAAACTTATATTCATCGATTACAATTATTTCAAAATAAAGCAGCAAGAATTGTAACTAAGACCAAAAAGTCTGAACACATCACTCCCGTTTTGTGTTCTTTACATTGGCTTCCCGTAGAGAGAGAGAATCATATATAAGATAGCATGTCTCACTTTTCAACTGCATTTATGACACTGCCCCCGACTATCTAAAACAACCTTAAAGTTCACGGCCCCAATCGTCCGCTTAGATCATCACAATCTTTGCAACTAAAAAGAAGCGTCCCTAAGACAAAATTTTCGAACGTTCTTTCACCTTTTCAGCCCCAGCTATATGGAATTCTTTGTCAGTTAAAACTAGAAATTGTACAACCCTTCCTTCTTTTTAAACAATCACTTAAAACAGAATTGTTCCGCTTCATTTTCGACTCACATAATATTTAACTTATTGGCATTTTCTAAAACCCGTGTTAAGGGTTTGGTGTTTTATTGATGTATGGTATCTTTAACACTGTCATGTATATGTAATTATTCTTAGATCTCTTAGTTTGACTTCTTTAACTATTATTATATTTTTATACGGAGACTTTTAAAACTGACTTTTCGACCTATCATGGGGTGTGAGGGTTGGCACCTGCAATGTGTGTGTGTGTGTGTGTGTGTGTATGTGTATGTATATATGTGTGGGTGTATATGTGTGTGTGTGTGTGTGTGTGTGTAGGGTGCCATGTGTGGATAGGGCCATCTTGTAATTAGCACATATCGTCATTTAGGTACTGTTCATCTTAATTGTAACAATTTTTCGTGTATGTAGATGTCTTGATTTTTATAGTAATCTTAAATATTGAGTACATTATAAAATAGCTATTATATGATGTATGTGTTAGCCTTTGTAAAGCGCAATTGGACATGACTCTCATGGATAGGGGCGCTACATAAATTTTGCATTATTATTATTATTATTATTATTATTATTATTATTATTATTATCATTATTATTATTATTATTATTATCATCCTCATCCACCACCATCCTAAAAATCTTGTGGAAAATATTTCAACCGTCGGCGGGGCTCGAACCTACTACCTTGGTTGAGAGGCCGATACCTTGCCTCTGGACTACTGACTTCATGTGTATGGTACAATTGCACGATCGTCTGCAAAACTTAGGTCGTTGTGATCACACTATCCATTGGCTTCAATTTTTTTCCTGTTGACGGTTGAAGTGTTCTCGATTTCGTTGTCCATGTAAAACCTAACCCCACTGGTCGAGGTCTGTGGGTCGACTCAACCTAACCCCACTGGGCCAGGTAGGTGAATCGACTCAACTTAACCCCACTGGTCCAGGTAGGTGGGGTCAACCTGGTCCAGGTAGTGATCGACTCAACCCTAACCCCACTGGTCCAGGTAGGTGAATCGACTCAACCTAACCCCACTGGTCCAGGTAGGTGAATCGACTCAAACCTAACCCCCACTGGTCCAGGTAGTGGATCGACCTCATCTTTCCGTCACTCGTAAGGAGGTCCACAAACAGACTCTGATAAAGGGGAGGTCCCGTGTGCACAAGATCTCTTAATCCCAAATCCCAGACCACAGGACAGTACGCACAATAAAAAATGCTCTTAAAATCCCAGATCACCATAACCTTAATTGCAGATGCAGGCAAATCAAATCAAAGAAAAACAATACCTAGACTAACGTTGTTTTAAGGGTTTTGCCACTTCACTCCTTAGTAGATGGGTCACTCAATTGGAACCTTTCGTCGGGGGGGGGAGTGATGTCTCCACTGCACATTCTTGGGTGTAGTAATATCTCCACTGAGCATTCTTGGGTATAGTAATATCTCCACTGAGCATCCTTGGGTGTAGTAATATCTCCACTGGAGCATTCTCCAAGGTGTAGTAATATCTCCACTGAGCATTCTTGTGTAGTAATATCTCACTGAGCATTCTTGGCTGTAGGATATCTCCACTGAGCATTCTTGGGTGTAATAATATCTCCACTCAGCCTTCCAGGGTGTAGTAATATCTCCACTCAGCCTTCCAGGGTGTAGTAATATTCCACTCAGCCTTCCAGGTGTAGTAATATCTCGACTGAGCATTCTTAGGTATAGTAATATCTTCACTGAGCATTCTTTGATGTAATAATATCTCCTCCCAGCCTTCCAGGGTGTAGTAATATCTCCACTGAGCATTTTAGGGGGAAAATATCTCCACTGAGCATTCTTGGGTGCATAATATCCTCCTCCAGCCTTCCAGGGTGGAGTAATATCTCCACTGAGCATTCTTAGGTGTAATAATATTTCCACTGAGCATTCTTATGTGTAGTAATATCTCCACTGAGCATTTTTGTGTGTAATAATATCTCCACTCAGCCTTCCAGGGTGTAGTAATATCTCCACTGATCCTTCCAGGGTAGTAATATCTCCACTGATCCTTCCAGGGTGTAGTAATATCTCCACTGATCCTCCAGGGTATAGGTAATATCTCCACTGATCCTTCCAGGGTATAGGTAATATCTCCACTGATCCTTCAGGGTGTAAGTAATATATCTCCACTGATCCTTCCAGGTGTAGTAATATCTCCACTGAACCTTCCAGGGTGTAGTAATATCTCCACTAATCCTTCCAGGGTGTAGTAATATCTCCACTGATCCTTCCCAGGGTGTAGGTAATATTCCACTGATCCTTCCAGGTGTAGGTAATATATCCACTGATCCTTCCCAGTAATATCTCCACTGATCGTTCCAGGGTGTAGTAATATCTCCACTGATTCTTCAGGGTGTAGGTAATATCCACTGATCCTTCCAGGGTGTAGGTAATATCTCCACTGATCCTTCCAGGGTGTAGGTAATATACTCCACTGATCCTTCCAGGGTGTAGTAATATCTCCACTGGATCCTTCCAGGGTGTCTTAATATCTTAACTGATCATTCAGGGTGTAGTAATATCTCCACTGATCCTTCCAGGGCGTAGTAATATCTCCACTGATCCATCCAGGGTGTAGTAATATCTCCACTGATCATTCCAGGGTGTAGTAATATCTCCACTGATCATTCCAGGGTGTAGTAATATCTCCTGATAATTCCAGGGTGTAGTAATATCTCCAGGGTGTAGTTAATATCTCCACTGGTCTTCCAGGGTTGTGAGTTAATATCTCCACTGAGTCTTTTTGGGTTGTAGGTAATATCTCCACTGATCCTTCCAGGGTGTAAGTAATATCTCCACTGATCATTCAGGGGTGTAGGTAATATCTCCACTGATCATTCCAGGGTGTAGTAATATCTCCACTGATCATTCCAGGGTGTAGTAATATCTCCACTGATCATTCCAGGGTGTAGGTAATATCTCCACTGATCATTTCAGGTGTAGGTAATATCTCAACTGATCCTTCCAGGGTGCAGTAATATCTCCACTGATCCTTCCAGGGTGTAGTAATATCTCCACTGATCTTCCAGGGTGTAGGCAATATCTCCACTCAGTCTTTTGGGTGTAGTAATATCTCCACTGATCATTCCAGGGTATAGTAATATCTCCACTGATCATTCCAGGGTATAGTAAGATCTCCACTCAGCCTTCCAGGGTAGAAGTTTCCACTGATCATTCCAGGGTGTAGTAATTTATCCACTGAAATTTCTAGGTGTAGTAATATCTCCACTGATCATTCCAGGGTGTAGGTAATATCTCCACTGATCATTCCATGGTGTAGTAATATCTCCACTGATCATTCCAGGTGTAGTAATATCTCCACTGATCCTTCCAGGGTGTAGTAGTATCTCCAGTCCTTCCAGGTGTGGTAATATCTCCACTGATCCTTCCAGGGTGTAGTACTATCTCCACTCATCCTTCCAGGGTGTAGTAATATCTCCACTCATCCTTCCAGGGTGTAGTAATATCTCCACTCATCCTTCCAGGTGTAGTAATATCTCCACTCATCCTTCCAGGGTGTAGTAATATCTCCACTGATCCTTCCAGGTGTAGTAATATCTCCATTGATCCTTCCAGGGTGTAGTAATATCTCCACTGATCATTCCAGGGTGTAGTAATATCTCCACTCAGCCTTCCAGGGTGTAGTAATGTATCCACTGATCATTATAGGGTGTAGTAATGTCTCCACTGATCATTCCAGGGTGTAGGTAATATCTCCACTGATCATTCCAGGCTGTAGGTAATATCTCCACTGATCATTCCAGGATATAGGTAATATCTCCACTGATCATTCCAGGGTGTAGGTAAAATCTACACTGAGTCTTTTGGGTTGTAGGTAATATCTCCACTGATCCTTCCAGGGTGTAGTAATATCTCCACTGATCATTCCAGGGTGTAGGTAATATCTCCACTGATCCTTCCAGGGTGTAATAATATCTCCACTGATCCTTCCAGGGTGTAGTAATATCTCCACTGATCCTTCCAGGGTGTAGTAATATCTCCACTGATCCTTTCAGGGTGTAGTAATATCTCCACTGATCCCTCCAGCGGGTAGTAATATCTCCACTGATCATTCCAGGGTGTAGTAATATCTCCACTAATCATTCCAGTGTGTAGTAATATCTCCACTGATTATTCCATGGTGTAGTAATATCTCCACTGATCCTTCCAGGGTGTAGTAATATCTCCACTGATCATTCCAGGGTGTAGTAATATCTCCACTGATCCTTCCAGGGTGTAGTAATATCTCCACTGATCCCTCCAGGGTGTAGTAATATCTCCACTGATCATTCCAGGGTGTAGTAATATCTCCACTGATCCCTCCAGGGTGTAGTAATATCTCCACTGATTATTCCATGGTGTAGGTAATATCTCCACTGATCATTTCAGGGTGTAGTAATATCTCCACTGATCATTCCAGGGTGTAGGTAATATCTCCACTGATCCTTCCAGGGTGTAGTAATATCTCCACTGATCATTCTAGGGTGTAGGGTATACCTCCACTGAGTCTTTTGGGTTGTAGGTAATATCTCCACTGAGTCTTTTGGGTTGTAGGTAATATCTACACTCAGCCTTCTGGATTCTAGGAGCAGTATAAGGTTTTGGAATATACGGCACGTCCCTTCGCTCCACTTCGTTCCACTTTGGCCCGCGCAGGATATTCCAAAACATAACAAATGCATTAATTTAAGCCCTTTAAAAAAAATTATACTAAAAATAAATAAAATAAATAAATTGTCTTTCATAAAAAAAAACATCATTTGCACCTCCTTTTAAGTCATTTTTACAAATATAAAAAAAAAAAATGTCTATCATAAAAAACATTTTTTTTGACCCAGTAAAGAAATATGTTTAAAAATTTTTGATTTATCTTTCATAAAACATCATTTTAACCTACTTTTAAGTCTTTTTTCTTTGTACAATTACCAAAAAAAATAAATTAAAAAAAATATATATCATAAAAAAACATCATTTTAATTTTTTGATTTTAATAAAATGGGAGGAGAAAAATGGTAATGCTACTAAATCTATTAATGATTATAGAATTGACGCAGCTAAGGAGGGTGGGAGAAAGGCTCAATGTAAGGAGTGTCAATCTAATGTAGATATTCAAAAGAGAACAGACCTAAAGAAGGAACAAATAAAATGTGATCGAGAGGAAATGAATAAACGTAATAGTAAATATATATCTAAGAAGAATGAATGATTAGAGAATATAAAATATTATGATGAGAAGATAGATAATGCGAAGTCTGAAGATTGAGAGAAAAATATAGTAATCTTCATAATGAAGAAGTAATTAAAGTTAAAAAATTAAATGCCATAATCAAAGAGAGAAACATTAATTATAAAGCAAACAAGTTACAAGGCTTCTCAAAATATAACTTCTTAAAGGAAATATATCAACAAGAGGTTCAGAAATATATAGAGAAAAGTAGCAACGCAAATAATAATGAAGATGAAGATGAATAAAATCAGTCATTATACAGACAAGTTAAAAATGTTTAATAATCAAGACCAATCAAATTCTTTATATGTTGATAATAATTGTTTTTACTGAAGTTGTTATTCAAATGAAACAATTGATTAATGAAGGAAATATTGTTTCTCTTAATGGAAAAATAAAAACAAATAACACTGATGAGTTTGAAGAATATAAGATAAGAGGTAACGGTTGTTTCTATAGTAATAATAGTATTAAACAACTAGAAACTTATATTGAATCGTTAGAAACAAATTCAGATATGAATGAAACGTATTTTATTGGAAATATTCAATATGGATTAGATAAGTTTAGAAAAGTTAAAACATCTAAGAAGAAAGACGGAACAACATTTGCGTGTTCTATCAAAAAGAATATGAAGAGAAATAGAAGGAAAATAGCTGCTATATCCCATCAGAGAATAGGTGCTTTATTAAATGTTATGACTGGTTGACTGAAAAGAAACATAAAGTACAAAGAATTTGTTTATAAAGAACATGGGGATAAGGATAAGAAAATTATTCCATTTATAATGTCTAATGCTAAGTTTTTAAGATTTAATGAATTTTTTAACGATGTTGTAGAGTATTTTAATCCAATTGATAGACACACTTATCCTCAACAAGACGATAAAGTTTATAATTTCGTATATTACCTTCATAATCCAAATAATTATTCTATTGGTCATGATTGTTTGATTGATAGAAATAATAAAAATAAAGCAATTAAAGCAGTTAAAACGAATTATAAGCAAGAATGGAAAAAGTTAAATGGTGGTGTAAAAAAGTACAACTGTATAGCTGTAAAACAGACATGGAAGAAGGCATAGACATCCAGACGCAAATGTATAATATTGAAACATTCACGGATGAAACTGGAAAACAAGTTCCATTTGCTTTAGCATCGATTAGTGTGAACAAAACTTCTATTCAGAAGTTTGATGCAAGTGAAGAAGTGGGAAAGATGCTAGCTAAATATTTAGGCAAACCAAATGAATTAGAAACAATAATTGAGTTAATTGATAAGCATAATAAACTTGATAAAAATTATCATGCTTTTAAAAATACAACAGAAAATATAAAAGACATTACAGAAGTAGAAATGATGATTGCGTTAGATATTAACTCATTACATCTATCTGCAAAGGTGGATCTAAATTCAGAATATCCTAGAGCGGAAACATCAAGAGTATTTTATAGAAAAACAGAAGAAAAAGAATTTCTTGATAAATTTAACAATCAGAGGTTCAGACCAAAAACTGGTATATTTAAAGTAGTGTATACATATCCGGATAATATATTTTTACTCTAATTTTCTTTCTTTCTTTCTTTATCAGCTGCCATTCTACCTTTCTGTAAGGATAAAGTAAATAAAACAGAGGTTTTGAGAAGTAGAACAGTAAGATGTTGTGATACCCTAACATCGGTTTATATTCAAGAAATTGTTAGATGTGGAGGAAAAATAATTAATACATTTGATGGATTAGTCTATGACGAAAACTTCGCAATTAACCCATTTAAAGAATATGTTTATGAGTTATATGATCTTAAGAAGAAATTCAAAGAGGAGAAAAATAAGGTTGGTTATGCATTGGTAAAGTTATTATTAGATTCTCTATATGGGAAAATGGTTCAGAAGGATATATTAACAAAAAAAGTCATTTATGGAATGAAGAAACATTAAGAAAAAGCTAGACTGATAATATAAAATATGAAAAAATAAAACACAATCAATATTACATGGAAGAGAATATTGGAGATGAATTACCAAAACAATTAATGCCTTCGCATTTAGGAACCTTTATTCTGTCTCACTCTAAAAGATTAATGAATGATGTTATTCTAGAGATTGATGGGTTTAAAGAACCGCATATTTATTACACTGATTGTGATAGTGTTTATGTTAGAAAAAATGTTGTTAAAATATTAAAAGAAAAGAAGTTTTTAGCACCCAGTTAAGATAGTCTACGCCATTGATAATGAAGGGAGTATTATAACAAAAGAAACATTTAAAGGTTTTCAGAAGGATGTATTAAAGCCAAAAGACTTCATTAAAATGTTTAACAAGGAAGAGATTGAAATTAAAATGAGTAAACCATGGAAAAAAGAATTTGGTAAAGGTGTATTCATTCCAGATGACAATGATAAACAAATAAAAAAGTTCTCTGCAAACATTAACTTAGTGAAGCGGAAGGTACCTGATGAGAATTATGTAATGAATCTACACAGTTCTAAAGAGATTAATTACGAAATGATAGAAAGGAATAATATTGATTTAAATTATTTATATATTCACGAAGAAATAAATGAATATAATGATGATGAGGAATCTTAAACAAAATGAATGTCTACTGAATAATTCTCATCCCACTTCCATCTCTTTCCATTTAAATTATTCTATCTGATACAATAAGTGCATATGTGTTTAAATCATTGACACTCTTATTAAAATTCGTGTTCACAGTAATATCAGTAACCCCACCTTTGACTTTTTCAATTTGATTTCTTACATCAACAACGAAAAGTGGATAGTAATTCCTGTAATCAAAAGGCGTCATATTAACATTAATTTCATCCCCAAAGCATTTTTTCTTGAAATCAAGTTTCACTAAATATTCTGCTAAATTTATGTCCTGTTGCACTTCTGGGTATATTCTTGAATCAAGGGATAATGAAATATTCTTTAGATTTGCATGATAAAACAGCGACTTATCAAATTCGTCTTGATCATGTGGGTTTTTTTTCTCTTGAAATCCAACAATCATAAATCTAGATTTTTCCGGAGAAGTGCTTGTACTCAATCTCCATTCAAATTTATCACCAGTAAGAACAATTATTGATTGACTTTTTAATCTTTTATAAGCGAGATCATATTTTATATTATTTTTAATTTGTGTCAATAACTCTCATATTCCAAACTTGGTTTAACATGTGGTACAAACCATGAAACCTTCTTTAAGTTTACTTTCTCATTCTTTGTCATATTGTTTCATGAAATAGTATTTCCTCCTGCAGTACTTCCTACTTTTTCAAACTTTCCTACAATAGCATCTTTATCTTCAGATTTTCTATATAATGACCAAATGTACTAATGCCTTATGTTAAAACCATTCTTTCCAAAATGATTACTTCTTTCTCTAAACCATATTGGATTCAATCCTTTGCTTCTCTCAAAAGTTTCCGGATATTTCAGATATCCCATCATTGCTGTGGTCTCTCCTGTATTATTTATACTTTGAATCTCTTGTCCATCGGCTGTATATTTTATATTAGAAAATAAATACATCATTGCATTATTAATTAAAGTTATTTTATATTTGTCTTCATAATTGCTTGTAAAGTTACCTTGATCTCTAACTAATTCACCTTCAATTTCTATGAAGCTTTCAGCAATATCTAGGTAAATGTTTTGATTATTAATTGTGATTCAAAATTCCCCACTTTGATTTAGATTAACATTATCCGAATCTGGTTTGTGTTCGCGATATTCATATTTCAGAATACTCTCATCTTGAATAAAGTTTTCACCGAGGTTTAGTTTGTTCATTTTTATAAAAAGAAAATTCTGATTAAAGAAATCCGATTTCATTATTTGTAATCTTTGATTTAGAAAAAAACAATTCGGTTAATCAGATACTTGCCCTTATTTATTTTTATTTTACTTAGATTAACATCCTTACCAACACTAAGCTTTAATTGTCTGGAGATGATCTTGTTGCAAAGCCGTTCTTATTTTTTCTGACAGTTAACCAAAATAGTTTAGGATCATTTAGATTTTCAACAGTCACGTTTAATCCTTCGATAATAATATTTTCTGGATTATATTCTAATAAATATCCCTAAATTTAAAAAAACGTTGACCCAACTGGTGGTTCTTTCAGATCATTGATATCATTTTCAACTTTTGGAATAAACTCAAGAGCCGTTTGATTCTTCTTTTTATTTGAAGCAATAAAATACTCACCATGGCACTTTGCTAATACAGTTGTACCCTCGTATTGTTTAACTGGAACTAAGTTACCGAACATTTTACCTGAGTTCTATATTCTCAATATATCCTTTACAACTAACTGTGTTATTTCTAACTTGATAGTGATATCCCATTCATGTTTATCTTTAATTAGTTTCCATTTGTTGTTATGAAATACAACATTCAATTTTGTATTCTTTTCTACTTTTTCTTCATCAAATAATTTTAGAACATCTGGTAAATTAATTTCATTTCTTTTATACGTACCATTACTGTTATTATATTTTCATCATCGTTTTCTTCATCTGACTGTGTATCCAAATTTATTAACACTCATTTTATTAATGAGAAAATTATATAATCAAAATCATAACCAGAAGTTATTTTCTTTAAAAACTATAAACAGAGATGGCCACAAATAACCCCCGACTTTTTATTTGATAAATATTGTATTCGGAATTATTTAGATAATTTTCTTCTTCTAAAACAGGTTGAAAACCATATAAATCAAAATAATATTTGTTGTCATCATTTTTATAATAACATACCCAGTGAGTTCCTGGTGATGACGAGTCGGCAAGATTAATCATTTCACATTCTTTCTTACGTGGTTTAGAAGGTAGTTCATTGTTTTATAGAATCCTTTAAATCATAGTTTGATAAGGGTTTGTTAGGAAGTATTAAATCTTCAACACTTAAATATTCATCCATATATTTATTTTATAAAAATGGAGCGTAGTGACGGCCTTGCGGAACACATATATTGTCTCATATGTAAAAGGAGAACAGATACCGCCGATCTAGAAGGAAAATAACAAAAAATAATAGAAGGATGTTACAGGGTAGATGTGGTGTTATAAAATCTGGATTTCTAAAGAAGCACCAAGGTGGTGGATTGGTGGATAAAATTATTAACAGGATGCCAGAAATGCATTTATTATCTCATACATTTACTTGACCTTTTACTTAATTAGAGAATAGACTAGATAGAAGATGATAATCCTTTACCACATTTAAACCATATAATCAAGTGGATGAAACATCTAGACCATGATATATGTTATAGAGACATCCTAAATTTAAAGATAAAAATAAAATCTGTGATAAAGAGATGTTGGCAAGATTAAAACCTTTTAAAACAAACGGATTCAGAGAATGGTTAGATAGGAGGGTTGTACAAAATTTAATTGGTGCGAAGAAGACA
>JAXRKP010001861.1:37500-85000 GCA_037039925.1 Doris montereyensis
TGAAGCGATTGTCAGCGTTTCCTCACAAGCTTTATTTTGTAGACTTATACAATGTACTGCTAAAATTGTGAGGAAATGCCACAAGCGGTACATCACCATTTGGCATAGAAAAACCTAGCAGAAGCACAGGTAGATCCAGTGATTGGCACTGAATGTTTAGCAAAGTTTTATGACTTTGAATTGTATCATTCTTACGGGCGACAGATTTAATCTCCTATGGAGCAACAGCTTTAACAGTTAAAAACACGGCGTCAACATTTATTTCTTGAAAATTTGACATGAATTTTGTCAAATTCTTTATGATATGGTCAGGAGAGAAGCAAGCAAAATTCATAAAACATAGTAGAAATCATAAAAAGGTTTATTGAAAATTATTGAAACCATGATCGTTTTTAAAATCAATTCTGCTCCACATCACAAGCAGATGGTGGCTCAGTGTACGGCTCTGTTTCCCAAGTAGAAGTCAATGACGACAGCGCTTTCGGGGCATCTTGAATTGAGCTGTAAGTTTATGTGTTGCAATGTCATTCATGATTATTGCCTTCTGAAGAGACACTGGATATCATGCAAATTTCCACAAGACTTTCCTTTTGTAAAGGAAAGTGTTGTTATAATTTAATGCATGCTCTAAAGATTCAAATAAAATGCTTGTTATCATTTTATCTTCTTCATGAAAGCGTGGTGTCTACGCATGCATTAACTGTTGATATGAGGTACTCAGACTCATTATACCGCCAACTGTTGGCGTTATAAAGGGAATGGCATTATAACAAAATGCCCTTTGTCAGTATTACAATTTAAATAAGGGAAAAAATGAAGAGTTGGCTAATCAAGTAAAAAAAAAGAGAGATCAGTGATTTCGATTTGATTTTACCCACATCCACAGCTAAGGTGATCTTGGGAATTGTGGTAGGATTTTTAATTTTTCCCACACCGCCAAGGGATTTTAAACATGCATGGTGTTGTGATTTGCACACAGGACCTCTTTTTTATTGTCCGTCTCCGATGGGACTAGATGTCAACCCACCTACCTGGGGGGAGATTTTACTAGAAAAAAATTAAGAAATTTTTTCAATTTGCCAGGGATTAAACCCACAAGCATGGCCATAAAATGCTGAAAATGTTATCTTAAAAGAAAGAAAATAATAAGTTCATATAATGAAATAATGGTTTTGCTGTTGCAAATTATTGTGCAGCATAGTCTTCTGGATTCAAATTTATAATATTATTGTCATTCATCACACGAAATGTGCATCAAATCAAAATTGCCAATCGATTAATATAGATATATAAAGATAATGGTAAACCAGTGTGACTTGTATATATATTATTATTATTTTGATACTCTTTATTCATTTAAAAAAAAGAATAATAACTTACATTGCCTGTGGAAAACTAAGGAAAGACAAAATGTAAGTAAAGACAGTCTGCCTTGGGAAAGGGGTAAAAACACAAATATATGCTCATGGCTATAGATGTTTGTGCTTGTTTAGTTGATTTTATATTTCTGACTTTATTGAACAGGTAAACTTTGCAGTCTGTTTTCAACATGAATTTACTTTTTTTCTTCCTTAGCCACAATATAAATCGCAACATGTACTGGATGATTTTGGCACCTTTGAGTGTCCTGATATATTTTTTTCTGGAATGGCTGCTAAGATCTTTTACAGTGTCTGACTATGAATCAAAGTTTGTTCTTATTTCTGGATGTGATTCAGGCTTTGGAAAACCCTGGCATTGTAAGTAGGGGAAGGTGCTTTTAATGGTGATCAAATACATCTTTTTTTATCACCATGATAACTGTTGAAACATATTTAAAAACTGTTCATTTAAAAGACATTCATGTTCTTTGCTGTACATATTGTTTGTGTTGTTCAATTTTATTAACCTGCTAACTCACCAAACCTCAATCTGATTATGTTGTTGGTATCTACGAAATGAGATTGTAGGGCTTTTTATCAATATTTTTAGGTCATCTTTTGATGTATTGTTTAAATTTAAGTAAATTATCCCCCCCCCCCCCCCCCACACACACACACAAAACAACAAAAACAAGAAACCCACCCTAAAAGTTATATTTATATCCATCATCCCAATCTTTGATTCAAGGTGCAAATTTGGTTAAGAATAGTTTTAAAACATCTTTCCAAAACATCAGTATGATTTCATATCATCCACAGGATTGATCCCATGTTTTGTTTTTTAATTTCTGTGAAAAACTTCCATAAATTGATCAATGCATTTATAATGAATATCTAGAAATTAATTTCACAAACATTCCTTAACATTTTATCCCCCTAACCATTTTTGTCCAAAATTGGATAAATCTTTACATCTGTTGAGCGAATTATGGAAGACATTGTGTCTCAATTTTCCACATGTTACATTGACAAAACAAATGAATGCTATGAATGTTTCATCTTTAATTCACGATAACAGTCTCCTGATGAACCATTTGAACGTTATTTAGCGGAGTTGCGCAAATTGATGAAAATATGGTCATGTAGACGGTCTATTATGAGACAAAAGGAACACTGATATTCGATGCAGAGACACTTGAAGGAAATTACTGCCATCTTTGGGGCTCACATCACAGAGAACAATTGATATTTCTAATACTAACGAGACAGCGTCACATATGAAAATGATGACTGCAGAGCAACAAGACATCCATAAAATAACCAGAGGAGACATTTTAATTCCAAGAATACAAGAATGGGTAAACCAAGCATGATTACACAAGGATAAAAGTGATGGATAAATGATTGTAGATATGGGGGAAAAGTCATCCAAGACAAAAGAAAAGGGCCCAGCATATAATAAAAGTAGCACTCAATGCAATCACAGGAATCATTTCAATTTCAAGTCCAAGTGCAAAACTCAACTTCGTCAAAACGCAGAAGAAAACAGTTCTTCAGATGATTGTCATTTTGTCATGAAAATGATGATGGCAACAATGTTTTTCAATTAAGAAAAGGTGATATTTCAACCAGACAGTGGTTCTGAAATCAACACGCTGTGCCGAAGATATGATTTTAGTCGACAGATAAAAGCAACAACCAAGAAACTTGTAATGTGGATAGGAGAAGCAAAACTGAAAGTCAGAAATCGCAAGAAAAGAGAAACTATCGAATTTAACTTTATAATCCCTAGGACTACAAACGATGAGGAAAATGGACTTGATCATGGTGAAAGAAGCGTCACACCCCAAGAAATTGTCATGGATATTGGCTATTTGGGTGAAATATCCCTCAATTTCGACCCTAACATGAAACCAAGAGTATTGCCTTGCTGAAACAGTCCACTGTCACTAATAGAAAGAGTCAAGGATGAAATAAGATTATTGGTGGCCAGAGGAATTCTCGAACCTGTAGAGAAACTGACTGGTGATCGTGGAAAAGAAGAAGAAGAAAGTAAGAAAATGTGCATCGATCCTCTTTCATGAAACGATTCTTTGTTGCAAGAACATTACAAATTATAAACCCTTGATGATGTTCTCCCATTCCTATCCTTATAAACAAATCTTCAGCAAGCTAGACGTAAATAACATCTTCTATCATATGTGTCTAGATCAAGCATCATCATATAATGATCATTCCTTTCGGATGTTATTGATGGAACACCTTCCATTTGGACTATCTGTCAGCTGCAAATATTTTCAACGAAGATTAAATGATAAGTCTAGATGGACGTAACAGATTTACATATATTAATATCGCTGATGACATCATCATATTATGAATGTGGGTCAACAAATATCGAAGCAGAAGCTAAACGTGACTGAATTATGCTGCGACTGAAAGAAAGATGTAAAAGAGAGAAATATCAAATTGAATGATAAAAAAGCACAACTGAAACAGAAAGAAATATAATTTTTAGGTCACAGAATTAGTGCAGATATGGTGTAAAACCTGACCCAAAGAAAGTGACAGCCATCTCACTGATATTATGCCCACTCCTTTAGATGTCTCAGGTATTCAATGCCTCTGCGGCCTAACACAGTACTTGTCAATGTACATTTTGAATATGTCTCAAATGGCTGAAACACTAAGAGCTCTGACAGTCAAAGATGTTGAATTTGTAAGATCAAAAATATGCAGTCAAACGTTCCATCAGATCAAGAAGAAAGTCACTGAAACTATGGAACTCTTTTACTTCCATGTGTCAAAACTGTTGACAATGCAAGTTGAATGGGTGCTGTTCTGATACAGAAAAGGAAACGTATTGAATTTGCTTCTGAAGCGCTCACAAGCACTCAACAGAAATCAGCACAAATAGAAAAGGAAATGTTGACTATTCTATTTGGCCTTGAATGCTTTCATCAGTACACATATGGAAAATTACTCACCATTGAAAATGATCACAAACCTCTCTACAGCATTTTGGATAGACTGTTTATGCTGTTATGCGAAACACTGAAACACTTGCAAAATCTCATGATGTGCATTATATAAGTACAACATTACTTTCAACTATATTCCTGATTTTAGAACTGAAATTGACTGATACTATAAGTCGTGCTCCTTTGACAGAAACATAAGAAATTGAAGAGAAATTCATTAAATGCACTCAAATACCAGAAATTACACTAGAAAAAAGAAAACAAGAAACAGCTGAACATGACATGAGTTTTCAGCAAATGGTGATTGACATAAATCTTTCGCTAAAAAGGAGATTAAGTGATTATGCTACGAAACCCAAAAGAGGGTTACATAGTTCTCACTAAGGACGTAGTTTAATAATGCCCAGAGCTCGAGCAACTGTATTCTGGCCTGGTATAAACTCTGAAATAAAACAAATCGTCGATGTATGTGACGTGTGCCAAGGGCACGAACCACAAAGCAGAGCAGGAACTCTTCAACAACACGATGAAGAAAACATCCTTGGAACAAAATTGGCATGGATTTTCTTCCAATTTAATAACAGCCAAGACATTGTATACGACAATTTGTTTTTAGCTATATGCAATAAAATGTCCCATGGTGATATGCCAAAACTATGGATAAAGGGTGGCATTCTACCTTTCCCCCAAAAAGGGAGATCTAGGATCCACAGCAAATTACAAGGGTATCACAGTCATAGTCAATAGCCGCAAAGAACTATATAATGCTACAAAACAGAATCAGACCCCACATTGATTCCAAACTGAGGATAAATCAAAATGGATTCAGGAGAAATAGATTGACAATAGCACATATATTAACAGTTCACAGTAATCATAGACTGATCGAGGAAATCAAGGCCAAACATTTGTGGACATCAGAAAAGTCATTGAATTTATTCATAGAGGCAAGCTAATGCAAATATTATTAGCATACGGAATCCGTCACCAAATTGTCATTGTCATAAACATCCTGTATACAAATACTACAACCAAGGTTCTAACTCCGGACGGTGACGCCTAGTACTTTGAAATGGTAGCTGGATTTTTGCAATGAGACACACACACATTCTATTTTCTATTTGTTCATAATAGATATAGACTATACCACATTGCTCTGCTATAAAAACAAAAATAGAGAACAAGCCCAACTATTACTCAATCAAGTAGAAAAGGCTGCGAAATGTATCATCCAAAAAGCAAAAACTAAATATTAACTGTTTGAGTGTCGATAACGGATCTATCAGTGCTTCTGCTGGGTTATTCTATGCCTAACGCCGATGTATTGGTTGTAGGCGTTTCCTCAGGATTGTTCTTTTCATAGAGAGAAGTGCTATAATTGATAGATTGGCAATTGGCACTCAATGTTTAGCAAAGTTATATGCCTTTGAAATGTATCGCTCTTGTGGGGGATATGATTAATCTGCCATGGGGCAAGAGCTTTTTTTGGCACTCAAAGAGTTAAAAGCACTTTTGCAGATAATTGTCTATCTAATGTTAAATTGTTGTTCCACCAATTACAGGTGGATAGATAAGGAAAATATTATTTTAATTTACAAACTAGATTTCTTTTATTGCAGAAAACTGGATAAGTTGGGGTTTCATGTTTTTGCTGGGTGTTTGACAAAGAATGGAGAGACAACTCTTAAAGAGGAGGGTTCTGAAAAATTGAGACCAGTTCATCTTAATGTATGCAGCACAGACAGTATCAAAGAATGTTTCCTCTTTATCAAAGAGGCTTTGCCTTCAAATCAAGGTAAATACTAGTTGTTTTTTTTGTGGCTAGGTATATTTGGGCCGCATACGGTCTAAATAGCGTAAACCCCTCGTCCCAGGCTACTTGGGCCGAAGATATCGACGTAAATATAGCATGTTGGTCCATATCCAGGTGGTTTAGAAGGCTGATACAGTAACACCACATATTCAGCCTATGTAGGTCAATGTACTGGCCTACAATTTTTTAAACTTATTTTTTTACTACACATTACATGTGATGAAGCAGGGCTTTATTTTATTTTGAAAGGTAAGGGTGCGTGTATGTGTCACTGTGTTGTTAAAATCCACCAGACATCACCCTATCGTGGGAATTGGCTTAGAAAAAACAATTTTTCCTTCTCCTGTAACATCGACTTTTTGGACTTAGGACAGTTTTATATCCGGATGTCGATGTATTTGCTGAAAATACTTTCTCCATGTTTCCATGAGTTCGCTGTCTTCTTTCATTATTTCTCCTTTGGCGTTCTTAATTTGTCGTATTGGGTATGTTTTGGTCTTTTCTCATGCTCTTTATTGCTTCCAAGAACAGCTTTTGATTTCCTTGGTAGCTTTCTTGAAGTCTTTGTCCAAACTCTTCCCACTGTTCCTGTTTTGTTCTTCTCACTTCCTCTTCGGCAATGGTTCTTTTACTCACATAATTTATTCTATCTTCTAGCCTTTTCATTTGTTAGTATTTCTTCCAGGCATTCTTCTTTTCTTTGATCTTAGTATTGACATTTTTATTCAACCATGATGTTCTTTTCCTATCTCCTTTAATTTGTTTCCTACCACAGACCTCTTCAGTACAACTGAGGAGTGGTTCTTTATACAGTTTTCTCGTATTGTACTATAATTCACAGCAATCTGTGTTTCACTGATACATTTTTTTGTCCTAGATTGGTACATTTGTTGTATGTTTGAATCATTTAGTTTCTTTTATTTTGTTTAGTAGCTTTCTTCTCTGTCCTTTTTTGTTTGTTTTCTTCAGTCAGTAATCTCATTTTGGCAATCAGTAGGTGATGATCACTAAATGTTTCAGCTCCTCTATGAACTCTTACATCCATTGTGCTCATAAGGGAACTGCTAACTTTTATGTAATCTATGTTTGACTTTCCACACCTGTCTTCATTTAGTCTTGTCTATTTGTGGATATCTTTATGAGGAAAAAAGGTGTTGGTTATTTTCATGTTATTCTTTAGGCAAAAGTCTACTGGTCTCTGTCCGTTTGGAGAAGTTGTTGTCTCTCCTTCTTTACCTGTTACTCCTCCTGATGTGTCTACATTGTTACCTGCTCTAGTGTTTAAATCTTCTAAAGCCATTAGTTCCTGTTTGGGTTTGAGATTCTCTGCAGCTGTTTTTAAATCTTTTTCTTCTTTGGTGACGTCTTCTTAAACCTAAACCCTCAATATATGGCAACAGACGTTTCAAAAGTGGAATCATACTCGAATATATAGTTATAGTCTACTATCGGCCCAAATATACCAGCACTTTACATGCGGGATATATCGGCCGTGTTTGGCCTAAATAGCAATAAACCCCATGTTCGGGATATTTGGGCCATATTCAACCTTAGTAGACACTGCCTTTCTTTTTTCCTCAATATCATTTCTTGTCAGTGACCCCATAAAGACCTATCACTTAGCTCAAGTATCTGCTGTATGACAGAAACCACTGTTTTTTCACATTATGAATTGGGGACTTGATGGTCCAGAGGCAAGGTGTGAGAGCTCAACCAACAGGTTGAACAATTTTCTGGAGTTTATTCGAGGAAAACCTTGCTTAAGGTAGGTGAATTGACACCTAGTTCCATCGGAGACGGGCGATAAAAAAGGAGGTCATGTGTGTAGGTCATAACACTCTGTATACATTAACGTAAAGGTCCCTTGCCTGTTTACAAGGCAGTCTGGACAAAAAAATTAAAACCCTACCAAATACTCTAAGATCAACCTTAGTTGTGGATGTGGGTAAAATCAAAATCAAATCAAATCATCTTGTGAATCACACCTCTGTGTGCCTGGTCCTATGAAGCAAATTATGCTTACAGTATCTGTAAAAAAATGGAATAGAATAAAACAGAAACAAATTGCACATACTTCAATCAAGTATTTCCACCCACAAGCAGTCACCCTCTAGTAAATTCCCACCCATTAAGACAGTACCTATCATTGTTGTGTTCTATTTGGACACTGCAAGTTTCAGTTTTAGTGGGCAACCTACATCACTGAAGCCCTATCCATTTTTATTCCTTTATAATTGAGGAATTTGATTTCAATGAGTAAAGCAAACTATCTGCCTAACCTTTATTTTCTGTTATCAAGTTTTGCAGTTTGTAGCAAAAACAAATCAACATGCAGTGGGCTTGTACGGTCCTCAGGCCTCCAGGGTGGTAGTCAGATGCCTAATTGACTGAGTTACCGGCGCCTGTCCTTGTCTTGCAGACAAAAGCAAGTCTAAAATCATTCTCAGTTAACTATTTGTTCTGAACTACAATATTTAAAAATATTTTGCTGAAATTATGGTAATTGGGCAACCAACCCTTTCAGCATGTAAGATGACTCATGGTGCTTCCTATGGATCTTCATATGCATGCAGGGGAAAGCTGCCTGTTTTGCCCACTTTTCAATGGCTTTGAAACCATTGAACTCGCTTTCTTAATGACTGGAGAAGCTATTTGTTATTTATAATCACTACTCTGCCTCTCATAAATCAAGTGAAAAGCATGATATAAACTGTTTTGTTTGTTTTTGTGGTCAACTGCAGGTCTTTGGGCACTGGTAAATAATGCAGGTATAGGAGGTCAACTAGGTCCTCCTGATTTGAATACTGTTCAAGGTGTCAGGGAAACGCTTGATGTAAATCTCTATGGTCCAATAACAATGTGTCATCAGTATCTCCCATTGATAAGACAGTCAAAAGGACGGATAGTTAATATGACAAGTATGTGTGGTCGGTTTCCTGTAGCTGAAGGACCATATACTGCATCCAAATACGGCCTCGAGGGATATTCTGATATATTAAGGTAAAGTTAAATATCAGCATTAGAATGTTTATGCATACATTTTTTGCTGTCTTCTTATGCTATGTTTCTGCCTCTCTTTTGATATTAAAAATTTCAAAATAAGAGCTTGAATAATCTTATTTCAGTCATAATTTCTTTGTCCCGGGCAGTATGGGGATTAAGCGGTCCCGCTCTCGAGTCTCCTGCTGCCTTGCAGGCCGATCTTGGCTGCCCAAAAGCTATGGGAGTTAACCCGGACAGAAAATAACTAGGCCCGGTAGGGGGCCTCAAGGTGGCAGTCTCTCCATCTACCTAGGGTACAGTGGGCTAATGACATGCTTATCCAAAACAAACTGATTCAAAGTTCTAAATATGATATACCCAGCTTGACCTTTCGAAGACGAAATTGGGAACTTAACACTGACTGATTTTTGGAACATGGAATTTTAGAACAATAAATGGAAAAGAGTTACAATTAACTAAAGAAATGGAAAAATTCAAAGTAGATATTTTGACCATTACAGAAACAAGGAAAGCAAGGCAAGGAATAGAAAATGTAGGACCAAATCATGCTTTAATCTTCTCAGGAGTAAATATCAAAGAGCTAGAGCAGGAGTAGGCATGCTAATGCACAAAAGGTATGAGAAGCTACTAGAAAGTTGGAAATTTATAAGCCCACATCTATTAGGGGTAAACACTACACCAAAGGAAGAGAAATTAAATTATTAATAGCTTATGGACCGGGCAGTGGACAGGTAAGCATTTGTACGGGGATTAGGCCATCCCACCCTCCATGAGTCTCCTGCTGCCTTGTAGGCAGGACTTGGTTGACCAAAAGCTAAGGGAGTAAACCCTGACATAAAATAACAAGGTCCTGCAGGGGGCCTGAAGGTGGCAGCCCCACCATCTACCTAAGGTACAGTGGACCAATCACCTGCTTACCCAAAATCAACTGATTCAGAAAAATAGATATGATATACCCAGCTTGACCTTTCGAAGACGAACATGGAAATGAACACGGACTGAATTTTGGAACATGAAATATTAGGGCAATAAATGGAAAAGAGATAGAATTAGCTGAAGAAACAAAGAAAACAGGACAAGGAATAGAAAATGTAGGACGAAATCATACTTTAATCTACTCAGGAGTAAATGTCAAAGAGCTAGAGCAGGAGTAGGCATGCTAATGCACAAAAGGTATGAGAAGCTACTAGAAAGTTGGAAATTTATAAGCCTTTGTATGTGTTTGACTCTGTGATCTTTGACGAAGTCAAAATAGATTCTACCTGCTAGTGCTTGCTGGCATTACTTTGGGGGAAGGGGGGGTGATGCACGCTGGCTATTATATAATAAATGATATATTACAATTGTCCTCGAGGATTGTTAATATCAAATCGTTGACTGATAACAGCATAATGAGTTATTTCATTGTTTTTGTATACTGTTTGATTTGTACAAAGGTGAGAAGCTAGTGGTAAGCAAGAATGGCAATTTAACAGGAGGCGGTATAGCAAAGTTTGAGTGTAAAATAAATGATCCATGTTTTCTTAATTTTAACTGGATAATACATTAAAAGATCATGATTTGTTGATTTACTGATGTCACATAACCTATTAACAAGGGATATTTGTTAGATATTGCTTTGTCTTTCCAGAGACACAAAGCATAATTGTTGTCAGTTGGGCACCTCTTTCCATATATCTTGTCCAAGAAGTGGGCAAGGGATAATAAAACCCAGATTGTTTGAAACAAATGAAACTATAAGATTCAAATCATCTAGATATAGTAAATATCAATCAATGAAACTTTGACTACACAATATCATTTCTGGTGAACTTACTTGATTCTGACATACATGTTTATTCTTCACAAATCTGATAATTTGTTCTTATGACAATTTTCTATTTTTCCTTCATACATCCCTTATATCACATTTAGAAGCACAATAGGAATATTGTTTTCTATTGATTCTCTACAGTTTTCTTTGTATAATCATGAGTGATTTGAGGGTGTTGAACTTTTATTTTCATTTCAGACGTGAAGTGTATGCACAAGGTGTGACCGTTTGCATCGTGGAACCAGAATATTTCAAAACAAACATCCTCAAAGTTGATAGTAGTCTCAGAGATGTAACTGAACGTATGAAAAATGCTGAGCCAGAAGTGAAAGCTGTCTATGGTGATACCTTTAATCAAATGTGTAAGTAACTTTACATTAATTCAAATATTCAGACTTCTTTACTAAACTTAATACTTGACATGCATTACTCTTATAGAAAAGATAAAAAGAGATCAAGCAGGCTCACCGACTACATCATTTATCCCCCAGCAGACCATTTCATTCAAAATCTTTCTCAACTCCCAGGGAAGCATACAGTACACAAGCCTTATTCACAAATGAGGAATGTAGAGTGAAGTACCTTTCCTAAGAGTAGAACGTTGGGAAAAAATCCACCTGTGCCAGCCGTGGGGCTTGAACCAGTGTCGTCGTGATTACAAGCTCACAACACTGCGGTTCAGCTACAACACTTTCCCACCCTCTACATGTACCGATAGTTCAACAGAGATCTAGAACCGTGTTGAGGGCTAGATAGATGTTTTGTGGGCTAAGTGAGTTTATTTTGTTTTGTCTAGAGAACTCAAACGAAAAGAAGAAAAAAAGTTTCCCCGTGGAATGATGCCAGTCAAAGCGATATTGGATCTTGTTGGAGCCGATATCACTCATTGTCTTACTCATTAAAGCGAGGGTGTTTTTATTGCCTTTACTGAGGGAAATAATCTGGGATTTTCAATGACCTCGTTGGACTGGAGGTCTCGTTGCATCCAAGCTTGTTAAAGTCAAGGTTTAGTATATCTGCTTTCTCAGATAGCTTGATGTCCTTTGCAAAAAGGGCAATACCCCTTTCATCATCGTAAGCATCACAGATTGTCAAGGTTCCCTTGGTTCTGCAGAGAATGTGAGAAATCAATCAACAGAAGAAAAAGGCTGAAAGAACCTTTCTTTAAAAATCCTTCTGTGGTAAATTTGACAAGGAAAGAAAATAAACCTATGAAAATAAAAGACCAAGACATGATGGACAATAAAACAAGCCAGAAATATGTTTCCTCTCTAAATTGTAGTGCCACTGCTAAAGTTGTGTGGAAGACACTGAGGAAAATAAAAGGTAAGACGGCTTATGCAAACATGCACCTTAAAAAGGATGGCAAGACAATAACCAATGCCAGAGACACGTCAAATTACTTTGGTGAGAATATTGCTCAGAATTCTATCTCTGGACACTACTCAACATATTTCAAATTTTGTAATAGATGAAAGAGGAAGTGGCTATAAACTTTACATCGGACAATTTAGAGCCATATAACGAGCTATTTTCTCTGGAAGAGCTAAGGGCATCCCGAGTAAGATTAAATGAATCATCAGCAGGACCTGACTGTATACGCTATCAATTCTTCACTAATCTTGCAATCTCTTGTCATTCCACTCTATTATGTTCAATGAAATATGGAATACAGGGCAAATACCCTTATCCTGGAAAGAGGCATTTGTGAATGCTGTTCCAAAACTTAACCAAGATCTCAGTGACCAACCTAGTTATAGACCAATATGCCTTTGTAAAACCATAATAATAATCTAGTCTGATTTTTTAAAAACTCACTTATTTTCTGTCAAACCTCCTGACCTTAGTAAGCTATCAATCGAACTGAAATTTTGTATGGAAATACTTAAAGGTCTGAAGAATGATCATTTGTTATCAGATCCTCATAACTCTACTAACTTAATTATCATGTAAATAATTGATCAAATTTGCTTTGTTCCCATTCTATCTGCAGTCATACTTTTATTATTGACTGTGCGGAATCGACATCCGTTGTGAAACGTAAACAAATGATCTGCAGTGAGCATGGTTTGATTGGATCACATTCAGTTCAGATCTAGAATCTACATTTGATTTGATTTGATTTAAAAGAAGTTAAATCTAGTCTAGATCAAGATGTAGATCAAGATTTCAATTTTGTGAAGTATATTTTTGGATCTAAACTGAATGTAACATACATGTTGATTAAGAACTAACTGTGATGAAATAGATCTCGATCTAGATAGCTGATCTACTCACACTGTTGCTGATTCTAGACTCTAAATCTAAATGAGACATGGTGAATCATAGGAAGGAAAAGCAGAAAGGCCAATAGTTACCTTAGATTTCTCACAACACAACTAATCGCACGTCAAGCCCTACATTTCTTAGTAAAGGACTCACTATTTTTCTTATGAATATAATAGCATTTATTATAGAGCAGCAGCAGCAGCAGAGTGAAGATGAAGAAGAAGAAGAGTAAAAAGATGAAGACGAAAAAGAATAATGATGAAGAAGAAGGATGGTGAAAGCGATGGAGTTGGCTGTGTTGATTAGATATATACACAACCTATTTGGCTGTGTTGACTAGATATATACACAACCTAGTTGGCTGTGTTGACTAGATATGTGCACCCTAGTTGGCTGTGTTGACTAGATATGTGCACCCTAGTTGGCTGTGTTGACTAGATATGTGCACCTAGTTGGCTGTGTTGACTAGATTAGTGCACCCTAGTTGGCTGTGTTGACTAAGTATGCGCAGCCTATTTGGCTGTGTTGACTAAGTATGTGCAGCCTGTTTGACTATGTTGACAAAGTGTGAGCAGCATAGTTGGCTGTGTTGACTAAGTATGCGCAGCCTATTTTGCTGTGTTGACTAGTATGTACAGCCTATTTGGCTGTGTTGACAAAGTGTGAGCAGAATATTTGGCTGTGTTGACAACAGCCTATTTGTCATGACAGTCTAGTTGGCTTTGTTGATTGAGCAGTATTTGGCTGTGTTGACAACGTGCATGCAGTCTATTTGGCTGTGTTGATTAAGTATGTGCAGCCTATTTGGCTGTGTTGACTAGATATATGCAGCCTATTTGGCTGTGTTGACAAAGTATGAGCAGCCTAGTTGGCTGTGTTGACAAAGTATGTGCAGCCTATTTGGCTGTGTTGACAAAGTGTGAGCAGCCTATTTGGCCTGTTTGGCTGTGTTGACAAAGTATGTGCAGCCTATTTGGTGTGTTGACTAGATATATGCAGCCTATTTGGCTGTGTTGACTAAGTATGTGCAGCCTATTTGGCTGCGTTGACTAGATATATACAACCTTATTGGCTGTGTTGACTAAACTGTGCATAGCCTTTTTCAGTTGGATATGTTGACTAAACTTTACGTAGCGTAGTTGGCTGTGTTGACTAAGTGTATGTTGACAAAATATATTAATTAACTTATACTGTAATCGATGGTCTCCCAAAGAATGTTTTGGTCTCATTAAGTTTTATTATATTTAATACTCTTCCAAAGAATGATTTTGTGTAATCAATTTTTATTATAGTTGGTGTTTCTCCCAGAGAATGTTCTTCCTCATTGATTTTCTTGATACTAATCATACAACAGGTACAAAGCAATCATTGGTTGTATAGTAAATTGTATATATATGTTCGTTTAATGAAAATAAGTTACCATTAATGGATCTATACATGGTTTTTTTCTTCTGTTTAATGTTTATTTGTTTGTTTTTTTTCAGTTTGATAACTTGATTGTAAATTGTAATCCTGGGATTAGAATGTTGGGGAGAATGTTGTGAACTCAATTCAGTGGGAATGTGATGAGCAAGAGAATTGTTGAGAATTTGTTTATCGTGATCAAAATTGTACATGAAATTGTTGTTTCAAGTTTAAGTTCAACTAATGGAGTCTGTCCTTCACTGTGAAATGGAAAAGTTGTTCCTTTGTTTCTTTCTTGGCCCTTTTCAGCATGTTGAGTATGAGTGCTTAACAAACTGTATTTACAAATATTTATGGAAGTTTTTAAAGTTTTTTAAGTACTTCATGTTCTACCTTGACAGTTGTGAGGAATATTATTCAGTTATGAACCCAGAGGTGGAAAGGGTTACTTCAAAGAAACAAACAAAAACATCACAACAAAAATGTTTTATTGACTGCATCTTATCATTTTCCTACATGTGTTTTTCGTATGTTTCACTTTTAAAACTAAGTTTGTCTTTTTAAAAATTTCAAATGAATAATATATCTAGTTGCAAATCATCTTATTTCTAATCAATGACTTTTTTGTTATGTACTTTTTGTCATTGCAGATTCCCAAAAAGTGAACAAGGTCATAGCTCAAGCTAATCCAAATCTACACCCGGTCCTCAACGCTTATTTACATGCAATCACTTCAAGATTTCCTTGCAAAGATACGTAGTTGGCCTTAAGGCAAAATTCATTATTATTCCTTTGTCTTATATCCCGGACTGCATTTTAAACCTTGTTGTTCCAAAACTTATGAGAACATTTAAATCTAAACTAAAAGTATAACTCTGAAGTACACACCTTTCCGTGTTATGGTTAAAAGAGAAACCCTTTAAAAAATTTTTTTATTGAGTTTTATTAAATGATTGATATATGTGTAAAGTAATATTTTGCTGAGGTTGCTATTAGGCCTAAAATTTAAGTCAAATAAAGTCATTAGTATTGTTGACATTCTTATTTTTACTTACTGCCGTTTAAGCAGGATGGCATGTAGGGCAGCAACAAAACTTTTCCACTCTTGTCTGTTTTGGGTATTTTTTTGGATGATGTTCCGTAATATCTCTTTTCAGGCCTTCATTTCTCCTTCTAAGGTTCTGCACCTTGTGATATTTGGTTTACCTCACTTTCTTCTGCCTTCAGATGTCCAATGCAAGGCTGTTCTTGTAATACTCTATTGATTCTTGATTCTTCAGCTTCTGAGCCAAAAGCAAGAACACAGCTTTCATATAATTTCCATTATGACATTTTAAAAAGGGACAGCAATAGAAAGTAATCAGTACAAGGGGAAAGTCAAATAATCATCACACTTTTCAGTGTCAATCTCCGACAAACACTATACTTCCTTCTCATTCAATAAATGGAAATATTTTAGGTGCAAGGTGCATATGCCGATGTCGGAATTTTACATGGAAAATTTCCGTGCAAGAAACGCGACAATGGCTCTTAGCGGATATCTCTCGATCTTTTACCTATACATTTAGCCAAAATTTTGCAACATTGTTTCTTATTATTGTAGAGAGTTCACCTTTTGACACAATGTGTATCAAATCACCGGTATCGACTTGATGAAAAAAAAGATTTTTGGAAAAAAGACATTATTCAATCTTACACTCAGCCATCAAATAGTGTAACGAGTAAAGTGATACCTTTAGATATGTACACACATTACAATACAGACTGTTAGGTTTGTTTCTTTAAAGTAACCCTGTCCACCATGGCGGTGATCTCGGTTCGTAGCTGACTAATATTACTGACGACTGTCCAGGCACAACATAAATTATTTTAAAAAAATCAAAAGCTTCCGTAAATATTTGTAAATATTTGAAAAATATAGTCAATGTGTTAAAAATTGATACGTATTTAGTACCCTAGATCTGTGGATATACTCCTATTTCTTTTAGAAACTGTTAGGTAAAGAGTGTAAAAATTCCCTTACTAGGGCCATCTAGTCCTCAGGTGAGACTGCTTGATTCACTCAGAGATCTAGATTTTGAAATCTGGTGTTGTCATGGAAGGGTTGAAATATGTGAAGATCCATAGCTGCCAGCCTTTTTTGGCTATATAAAGAAAAGTCAGGTGAGGCCCATACTTAGTGTTGAGTGTTGAGAAATCAGGAATTTTCTGATTTTCCTAGACATATGGCATAATGTGGTAGTTTGCCATTGCTCTACACGCCGCCATTACTTTCATCAAATCTGAACAGACCGTGCTACCCGCTTTCGCTGCTGGGTCAACAGGAGGGCCTGAGAAATTTTTCCAGACTGGAAGTGCCATCTCTGGCCTCCTGTGTGGTAGTCAGACGCTCTACTGACAACTACTTTATGCTCTTTATTAATTTCTCTATAATCTGGACTAATTGGGTAGAATAGGGTTCTTTGAAGAACTATGAATGTACTTATGCCATGTTTATAATCTGCCCTTCAGGGTTTGAGAACCTCAGATATAAAAAAATCAAGTCATAGCACTAATTAGACTCCTTTTAAAAAACCTTGTTGAAAAACACATCACGTTTGTCTGGATGACATGTGGGCATCAATGGAAATAAAAAAAAGATGATAAATTAGCAAAAGAGACATGCTCCAATGTTAGTCCTAATATTTTACTTGAAAATACAGATTTAAAGATTTTAACAAATAATTATATTAACACAACTTGAAACAATTGATTCTAACTTGGCAGGAGAAGTGGGACCACGATATTATAACAAGCTTCATTAAGTGGTCCCAAAAATGACAGAAAGGCCAAATATAACGTAAGAAATAGAAAAAGAAGAGAGCGTGTTAAGCCACCTACATATTGGTCATTCATGCCTCACGCAGGGTTTCCTGTTGACCCATCAGGACCAGCCTGTTCTGTCACTCCTGTGTTTGCCTTTTACTAATACTATTAAATATGTTTTAATTGTATGCACTGATCTAGTTGATATACAAATGAAATATTATTCCAAAAGAAGCATTTACAAACTCTTTCGCATTTTTGAAAGTGTATTGACAGATCTAGTGTACTAAATATTAATTTATTCTTAACACATTGACTATATTTTTATAATATTTACAAATATTTACAGAAGCTTTTGTTTTTTTTAAAGTATTTATGTTCTACCTGCACATTTGTCAGAAACATTTGACAGCTGTGAACCCTGAGATCACTGCCATGGTGGACAGCGTTACTGCAAACAAACTCAAAATCCAAACTTTTGGCAGTTCCAGGAGTTGTCCTTAGTAAATAGCCTGCCCATGGGAGATATTGAAAGACTTGATTCTACACACATCCACAGCTAAGGTGATCTCTCGGGTTTGTGGGTTGGATTTTAAAATTTTGCCCAGACTGTCCTACAAACCGTACAGTCAAGGAATCTTGGACATGCACAGACTGTTGTCATCTGCACACGGAACTTCCTTTTATCATCGGTCGCTGATAGAACTAGGCGTCGATCCACCAACTTGGACCAGGGGTGGGTTTTAATTTTACTACAAGAAATGCTAGAAATTGTTTTCGACTTACCTGGCACAAACCCCGACCTTTTGGTTGAGAGACAGACACTTTGCCTCGGGACATTCAAAGATGGCATCATTTCTGTAACTGCAGTGCTTTTCTCAGTCTCTTCGGTTGCATTTACTGGCTTTCAAATGCTTTGTATTTGAGTTTTATTGTCAGATCAGTTAAAGGCTTTCTTACATTTTTATTCCTTTGATCTATGAATATTTTTTTGACTAACTTCTAGACTGCCTCACGCTTTACCTCGTCCAACACTAATTATGTGTCTGGGGCATTTAGTAAGTGCCCCCCTCCCCCTTTTTGTCCTCCCCCCCCACTTATTGCGGGCAGTTTGCGATTGCGTGCAGGTGGTGAGGGCTGCTGGTAGGTCCTACTTCTTTTGTTGTACTTTTTCACTTCTCTAATATCTTGCTGTTTCCTCATGTTTCTCAATTCATCCCGAGATCACCACAATGATGGACGGAGTAGATTTTAATTAAACAAACAAACCCCCTTATTTTCGTCTTTCAGGACAGGTGGGGGCAAGGTGTAAATATATTATTGTATTGCTTTAAATTGAATTCACATTGATAAACAGATTTTTTAATAGGTGCTTTGACAATTCCC
Source organism: Doris montereyensis (assembly GCA_037039925.1). Lineage (NCBI taxonomy): Eukaryota > Metazoa > Mollusca > Gastropoda > Nudibranchia > Dorididae > Doris > Doris montereyensis. The sequence continues at coordinate 56,335 of JAXRKP010001861.1, forward strand.
AATTTTATGCAGAACATTTATTTATTTTAAAAAAAGAGAATTTGTTATTTATTTTGATGTTCAAGGAAATGTTGAGTATACGTGTATTTTGCATGATCTCTACTTCCCCAGTTATACATAATAATAAATAGTGACCCATGGGACTCACTAAGTTCATATTCCATTGTGTCCAGTGAGAGACTGAATTGTTTCATATTTCATTTTCAAAGTATTCCAGATACTGTTATCATGCAAATTGTTTTCTTGTAGATGTTCACAATAATCAAGCTAATTGCTTTTGATATTTCTTATTATGTTGAAACCATCAAAGAAAACTGAGAATATAAAACAAATAAAAAGTGATGCCATCTTTGAATGTCCCTTATTATTGCAAGAGAAGAATGTGTGTTTGCTTGATCGTTATTGTGTTGGAGCTGGAGAACCATGCCCCGTGACAGTATATTTCTAATACTCAAAATTGAGTTGGTCAGTGGACATGAAAGAGAAAAAAAGGAGAATATGTCATGTGTGTGTAATTCTGAGCTGGTATTTGTACGTCAAAGGCTCTGTTTGCGAGGCCACAAAGAGTAACCATATTTAGCATGTAGGTTCTAAGTGACTCAGGCAATGTGCCCTCGAAGCTGTGCACCAATGCAAATCAACAAAACGCACACACAAACATGCTCCTATCAATACGACCTACTTCTACTACTACTACTAGTAATAAAAGAAATAGTACTGCAGTAGGCCGGTACCTAGTAGAGAGGAAATACGAAATTGAATATGAAGGCCTAATAGGTAGAACAGAGACAGTTACAAAGACAGAAAAGTTTCAGACAAAACTGCCCTTCCTCACACAATAACGATACAAGAATGATTTACCGGTCGTGGGTGACACTATATGGCACCAAAAGGTGGCCAGTTATGTAGATTCCATGCGTAAGCCTCATAACAATAGAAACCAAATGTATATATGTAATACAAAAAAATATAAGAAAGTGAAAAAGACAAAAGAAAAGAGGAAAAAGGGAATGAGGAATGAAGTAAAGCTGCTAATGAGCAAAGAAAGACAGATAGATAGACAGGGAAAGAGAGAGACAGACAGACAGAAACAGATAGAGAGACAGACAGAGAGACATATAGACAGAGAGGGGGGGGGAATCATACTGTTGTTATTGTAATGATGAATTAATAACATTGTAGTTTGCTGTTGAGACCATGAGGGTGGCACGTACGACATTGATTTATAAGGACCTGTTCCGCGTGGAATCTGTCACGCCAAGTACCATAACACTGGCTGACAGCAGTGACTGGTATGTCTAGGATACCCTGATGGTCACTGGAGTTAAAGTGAGAAGGAACAGATTTGGAGTGACATACAGGACTTGGTTTCACAACTTCTAACCTCTTCTAGAGGTGAAATTGATGGAATCAGTGACTTCGACGGACTTACGAATGTTCTAAACTTTTCTGTAAAAAACAGATAAAAGAATATTTGGGAGCATCTTTTCCTTGACATAATTTATGGGCAAAGTGGCCTTGACATGTTTGCCAAAACGTTTTTGTGTTACTGGATCTTATAAATATGGGTGTGAAGAATAAATGTCCAAGAAAAATATGAGTTGGCTCAGTGGTAATTTTCTTAAAATGACTGGATCTTATAAAAAATCTGTGATGATAATAAATGTATGTGGGAACTTGAAGGCCAGTCTTTCTCCTTGTCCACTCCGCTCGTCTTTTTTTCCTGCTTTGCTTCTTCCACTGATAGGATAAACTAAGAGGAAAGGAGGGGGGGGGGTTTAACGACCTGATATTTTCATTGTTTCCAGTGGTGGGTCTCGTCGTCTAAGAATTCCTTGCATTGAGACGCTACACTCAAAAATTTGCTTTTTTATAAGATCCATCAAATTGTTTTACAACTATCCTACGTCCAGTATTTCAAGATTAGCGTCGTGACGTTGCTTGCTTTACCAGCTTATCAAAGTTGAATTTACACCCAAAAAAAAAGAAGAAGAAAGTGGTCTGAAAATCATTTACCTATAACAGCCAATCTGCTGCAGTTGGGACAACCATGCAATAGAATAAATGTCCAAGAAAAACATCAGTTGACTCAGTGGTAATTTTCTTAAAATTGTCTTCACACAATACGTGGGCCAAGAAGCTGGAGAATCATTTGCAATAGAAGGGAAAGTAAAACCATTGATGAAAACGATGTTGAGATTTTGACAATTTTAAGACAGTCTTTCATCTTTACCTCTCCTCTTCTTTTTCAATGCTTAACCTCTTGTTTTACGTTGATCTAGTGGGCGGTTATTCTTTTTGTTTTAGGGGAGGACGGGGGGGGGGCTCTGCTGTTAGGTTCTACTTCTTTCCGTTCTTTTTCACTTGTCATTCATCTTTCTGCTTCCTCTCGATTCACCTTTTGATCACCGCAAATGGTAGGCGCGGTAATTTCAATTGAACAAAAAAAAATAGGTTGATCTATGTTCGGCACATCTATGGATGGTATTATCACACTATAATGAAAGTAAAGGTCGATCATGTAATCACGGTTGGTTTTAATTAAACCAGACCCCTATAAATTCTACAAACTATTAGAACAGGGGCTCCTTAACTGGGGTGTATGAATCTCCAGGGTTGCATGAATCCATCCCAAGGGATTCTGAAAGTCAAAACTAACGTATTCTTGTTGAAATAAAATCTGATCTTAAACCCATTACGGCAAGATAATAACAAATATTTATTGACATTGCGGTATTTCCTGTAATACTCGCACACACTCACCATTTGAAATATAATTTGTTCATTTGTTAATGTTACTTTGACAATATTACACTATGAAGCACTGTCATGCATGATATATCAAGGTATAATTTGTGCTCAGATTGTGCCTCGAAAAGTTAGGGGTTCGTGGAGACCTCTGATATCCACGAGGCGTTCGTGCGGCGGGGATTAAAGTTAGGGAACTACTCCATTAGTATTAGAACAAGTACATAATAATATATTAAGGGTGGACATAGGCAGTTTAGAACAGTAGGCAAATTCTTTATAAATACTTTTCATGATAAGACCTGAACACGTCAACTTAAGAAAATATTCCGCTATTTCCATTCCATTCCATCCATCTTGTCACGGCTATATTCTTGAACATCATCCTGGCAATGCAGTAGTGGAGTTATTTGAGTGTGTCTGATTTTATTAATTTAGAAATAGGCCCGAAGATGATTTTTTTCGATGCTCTATTTGAATGAATTTACATTGTCCAGTTGTTGTTTCTTTCAGGGGGGAGGGGGGTGAGTTCCATAATCTGACAGCGTTAGGGAAGAACGAGTGAAGGCGTGTGTTGACTTTGGATGTTGGAAGTTGGTACATATTTTCTTTTCTTGGGTTAATGTGTAGGTGGTGAAGTGGAATGGTGGTTTGACCCTGTTGAGCTTTAAAGCGAAAGGACACATTTTGCCTAGCTTTCCTTTCCTGCATTTGATTGGAGTATTTCTGTCACACTTTCCTTTCTGGTAAACTTGGTGCACACAAATCTGCATGCTCTTCTTTGGATTTGTTCAAGTTTTTCTATGTTTTTCTTTGGCTGTGGGTCCCATAGGCTTGCGCCATATTCGAGGATGGGTCTCACACGAGTTTTGTGACTTTTCTCCTTCATTGCCTTTAAGCAGAATGACAAGTTTCTTCTTAGGAAGCTCAAATCTGTTGTTAGCCTTTTGGCATACCTTGTCAATATGGTGGCCCCATGACAATTTGTTTATGGTTAAGCCCATGTAATCTGCGTTTGAAGTAGACTGGGTTTTTTTTATATAGTCACTGCTGATGGACTTCCGCTTATTAGTGATGCGGATGACTTGACACTTTTTGGGGTGAAATTCCATCCTCCACTCTTCCTCCCACGCCTGCAGTTTGTTCATATCTTCTTGGAGGATTTATGTGTCTTTGGGAGATTTTATTTCTCCGTACAGGAGACTGTTCGAGAAGGCCATATCTTTATGCCCCCGAGACTCTTTCTGGCAGGTCATTGACGTATACAAGAAATAGAAGGGGACGGAACGCTTACCTGGAGAACTCTGATAGAACTGGGAGTGGAGTGGACATGTGCCTTTAAGCCATTACCGTTTGTGAACAATTTGAGAGAAAGGATGCTTACCATAAATGTATGTTGTTTGAGATCCCATAATGTTCAAGTTTTATCAGTAGGCTTTGGTGGTAGATTTTATCAAATGCTTTACTGAAGTCTAGTGGTATGGCATTCGTTTGTTCCTTCTCATTGATAGTGTTCATGAGGTCAGAGCATGTAGTAATGAATTGAGATTTGTAAGCTCGATGTCGACGGAAACCTTGTTGTACGTTTATCAGGATGTTATAAGGGTCCAGGTATTTCATGACGTTACCGCTTATTATATGTTTGAAAAGAATGATGTTAAAGATACTGGTCTGTAATTTTCAGTCCTGTTTTTTCCAACCTTTTTATAGATTGGGATAATGTGGGTATTCTTCCAGTAATTGGGGACCTCTCCTTGATCTAGGTATATTTGAAACAAGAATGCGTAAGTAGGGGCAAGTTCTTGCGCAAATGTTTAAATAAATCTGGCAGAAATACTATCTGGTTTTGTGGCTTTGCTTTCCATCAAATTTACCATTAGGGACTCCTTTTCGGATATGTGTACGATGTCCATGCTGACAACGTTGTTTCCACTAAGTTGTCCTTTGAATGTACCAGCTGGGTCTGAGAATACCATTGTTGGTTCAAAATGTTTGCTTTTCTATCTGCTTTCTGGATGAGAGTTTCGTTTTCTCTCAAATCTGTGGAAAATTAGAAACTAGAAACGAACAATTTTGAAGTTGTCTTTGTTTTCAAAGTCACTAGGCTAGCATTAAAAGGGTAGACTTGTATTCACCAATGACCTTACTAAGGACATTTATTAAATGCATAGATACCTAAGTGAAGAAACAGAAAAATACACTATTTCCGTTTTAAGGTAATCAACCAATAAAAAAATAATATATAAATAGATATCTTGATTAATTTGTCAACTTGATTTACATGCATCCTTCCCCACACAAAGTATTAATCAGTTCTGAACAAGTCTAACATCATCTGTCCTTAATATTATATTAAGATTCACACAGATCAAGTTGCAATGCATGAGTTTTAACGCATTTTCATAACTTATTACGTCATATTTTATATTGTAGTCCTAAAGAGGGCACTGTTTGAATTGATCCTTTGCTCTTCCGATGTTCAACATTGACATCTCGCGTCTGTAGAGGGATTGGTAGATCATTTTTATCAATATGTGATTCTCGAGTCAAGGACTTCGACAATTCTTTTAGATCTTGAGTTTTGAAAGACTGTATGATATCACTTTTCTTCATAGTCGAAACTGTCTTCGTCTCTGTCAAAAACTCCATACTAGGGGCAGATCTTGCCATATCTCGTGACTGGCCTCGGGAAGCAATCATTACTCTGGCTTCTGCAAACTGAGTTGCGGATGGCTCTGAATTGGTGGGAGACTCTGTCTTCTTCTTGACCAGACGAGCCGTGGCCGTCACGCCATCTGAAAACATCCCAGCTTCTCTGTCAGAGACAGATGGTTGGAGCAGGCCCTGTAATTTTTGAAACGTTCATCTCTATCAGGTAAATCTTTGGCCAGATAAGCTTTGCCACGGTAAGCATCGAACACTGTCTGTATGTTCTCGTCAACTTGTACAAAGCTGGGCATTTTGGTGATGAATGTTTTGTCCCGATGGAACACAATCTCGGTTCTTTCCTTTCGGACTTTCATCATCGGTAAAATTGGCTTCCTGTTGTTTATGCCGGCACTCGCAAATCTTCCCTGGGAGATGGAAACAAATATGTTGAGTGTTATTGTTTAGTATCATATGGTCATGTTTTCACTACACGGTGACAATATTAGCCCTCATGTTTTAAAAGTCTTGATTACGGAACAAAACAAGGCAATTCCTCAGAGGGAAATGTTTAATGTCAAACACAGATAGATAGACAGACAGACAGACATATAAAGCGGAAGAGCAGAGAGAGAGAGAGAGAGAGAGAGAGAGAGAGAGAGAGAGAGAGAGAGAGAGAGAGAGGGGCGAGGGAGGAGAGAGGGAGAAAGAGAGAGAGAGAGAGAGAGAGAGAGAGAGAGAGAGAGAAAGAGGAGGGAGGGAGCGAGGGAGGGAGAGAGGGAGAGAAAGTAACCTAAATGACAAGAATATGGAGTTTATATATGCCGTTTTTCCGTTCTATTATATTTACAAATTTATCAAGATACAAAAAAAGGACTAAGCGATCTGTTAGGTAAATGAATTGCTCAACATGAAGTAACCTGACGATTACCGCCCTCGAATAAGCCATGTGCTTTTTTGAATGTTTTCTAGCCTTAACAAAATGAACTTTTAGTGATCCGGACAGTTAGCTGGTCTGTCTGCCGACCGGTGGCATCATTCAGTGTTTTCAGCACTGAGATCTTTGAGAAACCAGCAGCTTTCAGCAGTCTTTGTTCTGGTGACCTTTTGATGGCATCGAAAAATCAAGTCATGGTCATATCCCTCATTCAAACAATACTTCAAGGGCGTCGTCAAATCCCGTGATATAGATAGAAACAGCTGGTGAGTGAGTTGGATGGGTTATTGGAAAACATCACCTTCGATGCACCCAAACCACCAACAGTTTGTATTTCTTGATCAGATCGAAGATTTAATTGTCATTGATTCGGTCGTGGTAGTGTCGTCTTTGTGGTAAGGGTGGGGAGCAATGCCCATTCAGAGTTGCCCAAATTAAACTCTGCCTCGTCAGGGCTGTCCGAAAAAGGAGGCATGTTCCAGTAGAAAAAGATGTCTAGCTGCCTCATAAAAATGCTGTTCGGGACAAGACTACTGGATTATCACCCAAACAGCGTAGAAAGAAGACCAGATTTCCCCACCAGGAACAGAAAAGTTCGACTTCCCACACCCCATCTTCCTTCCACCTTCACCCTACGAACGACTTCCTCTAAGAGCGTCACAACCTTGCCTCCCTCTTCCCAATTAATCCAATTAACCCCCATAACAACTCCTTCCTCTTCGTCTTTCTCAAGACCAGGAGGAGTGGGACCATAGCCGCCAAAAAGCTTCCTAGGGATAACAGAGCATGGAGGTAACAATTTTAGATTTATCTTGGACAGAAATGTCATTGTTACCTCATATTGAACCTCAAAATAAAATGTTAAAATGATTCTTCAAGTTGTGGGTCACACAGATTGAGATGCTGCCTGGATTATTGTTCTGTTATTTATGTATGACCCCAAACATGTTTTAAAAGACCCCATTTATAATCAGAGTCTTCCTATTGCCTTAACTTCCTTCCGAATTTCATCCGTAAGAGTCATCTTTACGACAAAAAAAACAGTCAATGAATTATTATTTGAAATAGTTAAGTCACTACCCCAAATCTCTGCCTACAAAAAACATATTGGACATCTAAAATTCGTTCGACATTCGAATTCTTTACCACATGATACAGTGAAACATGAATTACAAGGATTCCCAATTCCCCCACCATTGACCCCATAATGAACAGCCGTTTCTACCACTCCAGTGATTGCCTTTTTATCCTATTAAACATGTTGATAAAAATCTTTCCTTGTCCACCATCAAGATGCCTAGAGACATCCTTGTGTTGACCGATGTATAATTTCTCTGACAGTTGTCATATCTATGCAGATGAATCGATCGATAAGGAAAGTGCTGCCATTTACTATCTGGATCATTTGGAATCCTTGAAGAATGTGCGGCTAAAAGATGATACATCTATTTCCACTCTTTCGAAATATTGAACCGGAAACATCAGTGAACCATCTTTCATTGCCTAAAACTGCCTTGTAAAGATTGTCCACCCACTGACCGTAACTTTCAATCACTCCACCATTGACCAAAACCAATACAAATTTAATTTTTCATTTTATAAAAGACAAAACAACTCGGTCGTTTTCCAACAGAAATTTTTTAGGTGAAGGATATTGTCATATCAAATGGCTCGAAAGACAGTGGAAAGGTGAGTGCTCACTACCGGATCCGGAATCCTCAATGACATTTATTTAAAATACTGAATTGCATGACATTCTCTTGGCTTTTGAATGTTTTAAAGATGAATTTTATGATCCGGACAGTTAGTCTGTCTGCCCTTCAACGTTTACTATAAAAAATCAAGTTGCACTCATTAAACACCTTTTGAAACCGTATTGGAAAAAAACGTTTGTCACAAATGGGTATCAATGGAAATGAAAGTGCCGATAAATGAAGGCATGTTCCAAAAGATGTGCCATAAATTATTACACAGATTTAAAAGTTAGCTACATGTATATTAACACAATTTGGCAGTGGATGAGTTAATAACAAGCTTCATGAAATGGTGCAAAATGATTGAAAAAAATGTAAAGTAAGAAATAGCGTGTTAAGCCGCCTACATATTGGTCATTCGTGGCTCGAAATTCCCGTTGACCCATAATGAACAGCCGTTCTGCCACTCCAGTGATTGCATGTTGATGTAACGGGGTTAACTCTATGAGATATTGTCAAACAGCGAAAACAATGTAGAAATAAAATCTTTGCCAAAAAACAAATTATCTTTTGAAATCCGAAATTAAATATCTTAAAAGCATGGATGACTACTAACAATTGAATCAAAAAAAATATTATTATGATGATAATGTTATCTATGTGGAAAACATCACAGAACGCTAAACCATCTCATAAACCATCTCTATAAAAGTCTTTATCGAAATCAGACGTAAAGTCCACCCATTAAACTTTCTTAATCTAAGTTCCCTTAAAAGATTGACTTCAGCTCACATTTTTCCCCAATTGACTGCTGCAGCTCTATAGTGTCCCTGTTTTTTTATATTTATAAACTCAAATGTATCGAAAACCATGCGGTTTTTGAAGAAAAAGAAATATGAACACATTACCCTTACGTCCATGTCTCTTCACTGGCTCTCAATAAAATAATAACATACAAAAAAGGCTACATTGTGTTACAAATAAACCTGTTAAAGCTCTAAATTACTTAAAAAGCTATAATCTCTTGTTGAGTTCCATCTCGCCAACTGCGATCTACAAACCAGTGTCTGCTGAGCGTTCCTGAAAGAAATGCCTGACAAAACTGTCACTGCGCGGTTTCAAATACGCAGATCCAGACGTGTGGAATTCTCTTCCGCTGTCATTACGATATATGTTTGACACGTCAGAAGACACCCTAAAAACACCTGAAAACGTATCTCATGTGGGTTAAAAAAAAAAAAAATATATATATATGTACATCGCTTATGTTTTTACTATGTATGTATAAGAGCTGTCATAAGATGGGAGTAAGCGCTATAGAAATAAAGTATATTATTATTTTGATAAAGTGCTCTGATGTGGTCGATATGCGAATGAAATATTATTCCCAAAGAAAAAATTTACAAACTCTTTCGACAAATCTAAGGTACTAAATTTTAATTAATTTTTAACGCATCGACTATTTTTATAATAATTACAAATATTTACCGGAGCTTTAGTTTTTTTAAAAGTGCTTTATGTTTTACTTGGATAGTTGTCACAAACATTTGTCAGCTCTGATCCCTGAGATCGACGCCACGATGGACAGAGTTACTTCAAAGAAAGAAACAAGCAAACAAAAAGCTGAGCGTACGAGGAAACGCGTATGCCAGGATACTAGAAATGAGACTGAAGAAATGAATAGAAAATCAGATTGAAGAACACCAGAACGGATTCAGACCAGATATTTACAATTAGACAAACAGTAGAAAAATTCCTTGAAATAAATAGTGACTTACACCTCTGTTTTATTGACTTTGAAAAGGCATTTGACACCGTGAGAAGAGATGAACTATGGTATTCTTTTAAAGAACGTAATGTAGAATAAAATTTGATAGATGCTATTAATATTGTTTACAATAAACCAACATGTGCAATGGAGTAGCCGGAAACTTATCTAAAGAGTTTGAAGTGGATATAGGAGTCAGACAGATCTGTATTCTCAGGCCTCGTTTGTTATCATATTTGTGGATTCAGTCGCAAAGGCGTCATCAAAAATGAAGAAAATGAAGGTAGCTATGTGGAAACTCAAACCAGTAAATCTCTTACTGCTTTCATTCGCTGATGATTTAGCTCTATTTGGTAAATCAGAAAGTGACCTTCAATATAGTATCAACATGTTGAATAATAAAGTAAATAAAAGATGATTGAAAATCGATGCAAAGGAAACAAAAGCAATGCTAGTATACGGGAAGCTAAAGCACAGAATCTTAAATTGGGCAGAGAGAAATTAGAACAAGTGCAAAACTATAATTACATAGGTCATCTAAGAGAAGAAATCAACAAGAGAATCCAAAAGGCAATGACAATAAATAATTATATAGGAAAGGCATTTGTAGGTAAACAAAAATTTTCAATAAAAAACAAAATGGCAATATACAACACAGTTTATTGTCCTACTCTCCTCTGTGGCAGCGAAATCTGGACGTTAGACAGTAATGTTTTTTTTTTTTAATGAATTCAATAAATCAACGGTAACAAAAGAGGAAAACAAACAAAAAACAATGATGAATGGAAGCGCAACCAACTTCAGAGGCTACCACAAAATGGGAGATCCAGGTTTCTCCACCCAGACGTAGTAACTAAAAGTATCGAAAATGCTGGAATTAGGTTTCTCCACCCACATATCGATCTAAAGATTTGTTGCTTCTCGATTACCTTCTATTTTAGAATAAAGTGTGCGATAATGGTCAGTGCAGTGGTTACATATGTGTAGTATCCGAGAGGTCAGGTCGAGTTTACTTTGTCATAATGTGGCATACAGCTATAGTCAACTCACGAAGCATGAGTGCTCATTGACAATTGAGGTCACTGTGGCACGGAACTATAGTCAACTGACAAGACAGGACAAAGCGTAACATGTGTTGTCGACACAGACAAAGCTTGATGTGTATGCTGCCTTGATCATTCGATCCATTTACGCTTGAGCTTGTTCTGCTACAAATATGTCTTTGACAACATATTGTTCAACAAAGCTTTAAAACCTGTGCTCCCTAGTCGATGACTTCAAGTTCGTTCTAAAAAGAAAGAACAAAATGACCTTACAGTGGAATCGTAGCGTCTGGCAAAAGACCAATAGACAGAAAAGGGTTCAGAAAGAATTTCGATTGGAAGATTGGAAGAACACAAAAAAAGACTTCAATGAGAAGAAGATCAGCAGGTTTGAGTACGTGCTTTTTAACTCGCATTTATAAAATCTCTTTTGAGAAAGATTTCTATTCAAGACAAAATATTTCTAAAACAATTCTAATGTGGCCATATATTTTTAAAAACTACCGCTATTGAAAACTTGTTTTATATGAAACGGGCTCAGCCCGTTAACACAGAGAGGGAAACGTTTTGTACTCACATATTCGAGGGGAGTTTCCCAAAACTACCCTTAGTATATTTCATCACTAACCTAGGGTCATTCAACGGTTCAAAACTTCTATGAGTATGAATACCATTATCATCATCATCATTTAAAGCTGCAAACACCGTTTACCGTTCCCTTGATGGGTCAGCGCCTATTTACATATTCTGAACTGCTCTACAATTATAATCAGCCCAAATCCCTGAGATCCTCCTCAGATTTTAGCGGTTGGGTCGTGCCCAGAGTAAGAACTAAAATTGGAGAACAGGCTTTTTCATTTCATTTTATGACCTATCTGTTTGGAACTCATTGCCACAAAAACCTAAGACATCAAAGTCAGTATAATTTTTCAAGAAAATTCTTTTAACACTTTACTTTTGTGAGCTCTTTAGATAAGTTAATTGATTCTAGTTTATTATCTTGATCTCATGTATTTTACATTTGTATTCAATAGTTGCCCCCCAGAACAGCTTTTGATTTCCTTGACAGCTTTCTTGAAGACTTTGTCCAAACTCTTCTCATTGTTTCTGTTTTGCTTTCCTAACTTCCTCTTTGGCGATAGTTCTTTTATTCACGTAATCTATCCTATCCCCTGGTATCTTTGTTTGCAAGTATTTCTTCCAGGCATCCTTCTTTTCTTTGATCTTAGTTTTGACACTCTCATTCCATTATGCTGTTTTTATATCTCTTTTATTTCGTTTCCTACCACAGACCTCTTCACTACAACTGAGGAGTATTTCTTTATACATCTGCCACTTTTCTTCTATTGTGCTATCATTCAGATCCATCTGTCTTTCACTGATGGATCTTTTATCCTAGATTGGTATACCTGTTTTACTACTGGTTTATTTAGTTTCTCTTTTTGAGTTTAGTAGCTTTCTTCTCTTTCCTTTTCTGATTGTTTTCTTCAGTCAGTAATCTCATTTTGGCAATCATTAAGTGACGATCACTAAATATTTCTGTTCCTCTGTTTACTCTTGCATCCGAAGGAGCTCCTCCGAACTATTATGTAATCTATCATTGACTTTTCGCACATATCTTCATTTACTCTTGTATATTTATGGACATCTTTATGAGGAATTTTTGTGTGGCTATTTACATGTTATTCTTTAGGCAAAAATCTATTAGTCTCTCTCCATTTGGAGAAGTTGTTGTCTCTCTTTCTTTACCTATTACTCCTCCTAACGTTTCTACATTGTTGCCTACTCTTGTCTTTAAATCTCCTAAAAGCATTAGTTCCTGTTTGAATGAAAGATTCTCTGCAGCTATTTGTAAATCATTTTCGAAGATATTTTCTTCTTTAGTTTCGTCTTCGTTTTGTCCATAAGCTATTAATAATTTAATTTCTCGTCCTTTTGGTTTAATATTTACCTCTAATAGCCGTGGGCTTATAAATTTCCAATTTTCTGGAGCTTTTCATGCCACTAGGAGGCCTACTCTTGCTCTAGCTCTATCTTTGACATCTACTCCTGAGAAGATTAAAATATGATTCGGTCCTACATTTTCTATTCCTTGTCCTTTTTTTCTTTGTTTCTGTAATGGCCAAAATATCTACTTTGAATGTTTCCATTCCTTCAACTAATGCTAACTCTTTTCCATTTATTGCCCTAACATTTCATGTTTCAAAAATCACAGTCCGTATTCGTTTCCAAGTTCGTCTTCGAAAGATCAAGCCGGTTATATTAATTTATTTCTCTGAATCAGTTTGCTTTTGGATAAGCGGGGTTAGCCCACTGTACTTAGGTAGATGGTGGGGCTGCCACCTCGATCCCCATACCAGACCTTGTTATTTTCTGTCAGGGTTAACTCCCTTAGCCTTTAGTCATTCAAGACCAGCCTACAAGGCAGCAGGTTGTTATTTTCTGTCAGGGGTAACACCCTTAGCCTTTGGTCGATCAAGACCGGCCTGCAAGGCAGCAGCTTGTTTTCTGCCAGGGTCAACTCCCTTAGCCTTTGGTCGGCGAAGACCCACCTGCAAGGCAGCAGGAGACTCGTGGAGGGCGGGATCATCTACTCCCCACACAGGTGCTTACCTGTCTACTTCCCGGAATATTGTAAGCAAAACGAATAAAATACAGAAGTTTTGCCAGTTTTCATTTACGCATGCCAATGCGCCAAACTCAGGACATTTTTCCAAAGTGCCCCAAATTATTGTTTACCCCCTTGTATTTCAGCCTAGACGTCTAGCTTTTAGACTTTATTTAGACCTACATTAGTTCCTCATTACGTAGTGAAGATGATCAGCTCTTGGCGATACAAACGCGAAATATCCCTCTCTAACAATAGACTCACTAGCACCTCTCGCTTAGCGTGTCCCGTCACATCACGTGATACCGCTTCGGTGCTTACAGGCTTTGTCTACCTATTAGATTCTAGATCTATCTACGAGAACTAACACTGTAGGTTTTCAGCTTTTTTCAATAAATTTATATTGTTTTCATTCTAGAGTTATGTGAAGATTTATTCAACATTGGGAATTATCACTGTCAGGGAGGACACTGTCCTGTATGTCCGTATGGTAAATCCGCCCCTGTTGATTGAGCGCTATATAAATGTCTATTATCATAATTATACTAATAAATAAAGAAGAATGCGTATTGTGACAGTGGCTGTAGCGATAGAGGATGATAGTAGTACTAGTATAGTAATGGTGACATGAACTGTAAAATGATAGTAGTAGATCTAGTATAGTAATGGTGACATGAACTGTAAAAAAATGATAGTATAGTAGTCTAGTAGTATAGTAATGGTGACATGAACTGTAAAATGATAGTAGTGCTAGATCTAGTATAGTAATGGTGACATGAACTGTAAAATGATAGTAGTAGTGCTAGATCTAGTATAGTAATGGTGACATGAAATGATAGTAAATGATAGTAAGTGAACTGTAAAATGTATAGTAATGGTGACATGAACGTAGTATAGTAGTGTAAAATGATAGTAGTACTAGTATAGTAATGGTGACATGAACTGTAAAATGATAGTAGTACTAGTATAGTAATGGTGACATGAACTGTAAAATGATAGTAGTGCTAGTATAGTAATGGTGACATGAACTGTAAAATGATAGTAGTACTAGTATAGTAATGGTGACATGAACTGTAAAATGATAGTAGTACTAGATCTAGTATAGTAATGGTGACATGAACTGTAAAATGATAGTAGTGCTAGATCTAGTATAGTAATGGTGACATGAACTGTAAAATGATAGTAGTGCTAGATCTAGTATAGTAATGGTGACATGAACTGTAAAATGATAGTAGTACTAGATCTAGTATAGTAATGGTGACATGAACTGTAAAATGATAGTAGTGCTAGATCTAGTATAGTAATGGTGACATGAACTGTAAAATGATAGTAGTGCTAACGTTAGGAATGACAGTGACATCGTTCGAATACACTATGTAGCATGTAATGTAATGAGGAGGCGGGGAATGCGTTACTTCGATTATTAGGGTTTTTAAAAAGTCATTTTTTTGTCTTGGTTTTTGTCTTAATTTTTGTGTTTATTTTTGTCATTGGTTTGTTTGTTAAGTGTTGTTGGCTTTTAAAAAAATGGAAAAATAGTTAAATAACAGAGAAAAAATATCAAATCGAAAATTGCACATAAAAGAACTATGGGATATATTGAAACCATATATCTTTTTTTAACAATATAGGAAAACACTATATGTGTGACATTTTGAAAGCACTTGCATTTTTGGGCAACCTACAATAAGTAGAGGACACTAAGTTTTGATACCGGCAACTAACAGAGACACAGTGCACATAAAGCGTTTTCAGTGCGGAGCCGTACTCAACTATATATCCCACTAAAATAAAAAGAAATGAAAAGAAGAAGAAACGAAGAAGACACAGAAAGAGGGAAAGAGACAGACAGACAGAGAGAAAGAGACACAGATAAATAGATAGATAGATAGATAGATAGATAGATAGATAGATAGATAGATAGATAGATAGATAGATAGATAGATAGATAGATAGATAGACATAGATAGATAGATATATAGATAGATAGATAGATAGATAGATAGATAGATAGATAAATAGATAGATAGATAGATAGATATAGAGAGAGAGAGAGAGAGAAAGAGACAGAGAGAGAGAGAGAGACAGAGAGAGAGAGAGAGAGAGAGAGAGAGAGAGAGAGAGAGAGAGAGAGAGAGAGAGAGAGATAGAGAGAGAGAGAGAGATAGATAGATAGATAGAGAGAGAGAGAGAGAGAGAGAGAGAGAGAGAGAGAGAGAGAGAGAGAGAGAGAGAGAGAGAGAGAGAGAGAGAGAGAGAGAGAGAGAGAGAGAGAGAGAGAGAGAGAGAGAGAGAGAGAGAGAGAGAGAGAGAGAGAGAGAGAGAGAGAGAGAAGAGAGAGAGAAAGAGAAGCAGAATGAGAAATACAAAGATAAAAATGGGCTTGATTAAAAATGGAAATAGGTAACAAAACTGCAATGATTGAACATCCATTTATCTGCTGAAGTTTGAAGTACGCCTACCAATCTGAGCAAATTAAAAATATAATGAAAACAACAAACGAAGAAAACAACAAATGTGAAGTGATGGTGTAAGAGTGGATTCATTATGAGAGATACTCACAGTATCATTATCACAGCTGTGGTACATGACATCTATGCTGGGCCTCCTGTCTATTTCCACTGGAGAAATTGATGGTAAATTCATACCAGCAAGCCGAACTTCATCTTCGCGTTTCCATTTTTTCCGCTTCCGGTCTTGTTGCGCCATGAACGCCCTTTTGTTAATGTCCATCGTGTTGGAAATGCGACCCTTGCGGGTAGAAATAGACGCCATCTAGGAGAAGAACAATGGTAAGCTAAATAAAGAGTTAAGATATGTGAAAGTCAATAAGAGTGACCAGATACATGTTTGATACTAGAGAAATTATTGGTTATAAAATCAACGTTTTGGCAATGGTTAAAAAGGAACAAATTATTGCAAACTAGAAACAAATGAACCCAATTGAGTGTTTTTAGAGACAACGCTTTGTATTATCGTTTAACCGGAATTAACCGGGTGGTGGTAAAGGCATGTGAGTTGCTTTTCTTTTTCCAGTATGTACTTGCAAATTATGACTGACAATCATTTTTCAGATGTTTTTTTTGTATTGGTGTCTGACAAATGGCTGAAAAATATATTTCTTAACACAAAGAAAATAGAAAACAAAAAAAGTAAATATGAGATAGTTACATGTTAATATGGAAGTTATATAGTATATATATATATATATATATATATATATATATATATATATATATATATATATATATATATATATATATATATATATATATATATATATATATATATATATATATGTATCTTATATACTCACGTCTAAAAGAAAGGTGAACATTTCAATATCCCATTTCATCTGATGCCATTGACTAAAACACGTGATTTTTACACCGTGTAGTGTCTATGACGTATACTCACTGACCATACCCAACAAATACGTGATGATACAAAATCACGTGGACTACGTAAAGTCCAATATACGTTTAATAATCATGTCAGGACATGAAACAGTTTATTATCTTTGGTAAAACTCATGTATCATGTGACAAGTGGAGTACTTGACTTGTACCCTTGTACCCCGGGTGGGGTATAGGTCGCCAATGAGGCCTCTCCACTCCACTCTGTCTTGTGTAACAATCTCTGTCTGCTTGCAGGAACGGCCCAGCTGCCGAGCTTCCTGCAGGGTTGACCTCCTCCATGTTGTCTTTGATCTTCCTCGAGTTCTCTTCCCTTGTGGATTCCACTTTAGGATCTGACGCGTTCTGTTTGCAGATGATTTTCTAAAGCCATCCCCATTTCCTTTTCTAAATTTGTACTTCTATCAGTTCTTGGTATGTCCTTTCCCAAATGTCTTTACTTGCAGTTGTACGAAACCATTTGATGATGTGTAGGGTTTGTCTCAGGCATGTGTTAATAAATGTTTGAAGTCTTCTAGTGGATGTTTTAGTGGTGTGTCATGTTTCACACGGATACATGTTTTTGTGGTGAATCATGTTTCACACGGATACATGTTTTTGCGGTGAATCATGTTTCACACGGATACATGTTTTTGTGGTGTGTAATGTTTCACACGGATACATGTTTTTGTGGTGTGTCATGTTTCACACGGATACATGTTTTAGTGGTGTGTTTTTGTGGTGTGTCATGTTTCACACGGATACATGTTTTTGTGGTGTGTCATATTTCAGACGGATACATGTTTTTGTGGTGTGTCATGTTTCACATGGATACATGTTTTTGTGGTGAATCATGTTTCACACGGATACATGTTTTTGTGGTGTGTCATGTTTCACACGGGTACATGTTTTTTGTGGTGTGTCATGTTTCACACGGATACATGTTTTTGTGGTGTGTCATGTTTCACACGGATACATGTTTTTGTGGTGAATCATGTTTCACACGGATACATGTTTTTGTGATGTGTCATGTTTCACACGGATACATGTTTTTGTGGTGTGTCATGTTTCACACGGGTACAAGTTTTTTGTGGTGTGTCATGTTTCACACGAATACAGAAGGACTGATTTTATGTTTGTGTTAAAAGTACGGATTTTGTTTTTAAGGATGCGGCTGTGAATTTCAAAATGGTCTTGGAGTCCTAAATGCTGCTGCGCTTTTCCTAATTCTCGCGCTGATATTTGATATCCTGGTCTGTCCCTCCTGTTTTGCTTAGGACACTGTCCAAATATGTGAAACCTGGCCGGCATCTTCTAATTCCATTCCATCAAGTGGGGTGTCGTTATTATTCAAGTTATTAATTCTGAGAACTTAAGTTTTCCATTTGTTTATAATAATAATGCATTTATTGAGCGCCTCTCATCCACCGAAGTAAAATATTATTGACATAATTACAGATTATATAAAATGCACAGCAACAAAAAATAAATTATGTGAGCTACAAGTTTAAAACACTAAAGTTTAATAAAAACACTTTTTAAACTAAGAGGAACAAAAAGCTCTCATAGAAAGTTCGGTCTCAAAAAGGGGGCGAGAGTGGGACGTAAGAGGTAGAGGTCAGCGTCGCGCGTATGTAAACACGTGCACAAGTACAGGAATAGTGGGGGGAAAACAAAAACGAACTGTTCATTCTGACGGCTGTTTTCACAGCAATGCACATCTAAAACCTAGTTTTACAATCATCTTTACATTAAGAACAATGCCACCCCCTCTGATCCCACTCTCCCAGAATGAAAAAAGAAACAAATGTAACGAAGGTGAATAAGAAATTCTTCCCCTCCCCGAACCCCCCCCTCCTAGCAAGTCGCAAGCGGAAAGAACATGATACCATTTTGCAGTGGAATTTGAGAGGCTTAAGGGCAAGTTATGAAGAGCTTGTTTTGTTGTGTGCTTCAAAAAGACGTGTTGCCCTAGCACTGGAGGAAAGTAAAAAGTAACAGAAAGTTCGCAGTTAAGGGATACAGGGTAAGAACATAACGATGTTACTCCGTTACTCGTGTCGTTAAGCCCATTTGGAGTTAAACACCAGTATAGATATAGTGGCTGCTACTATCAGCTATACATCTCATAAATCTGTTACTATCTGTTCTTTATACCTACCAGCACCAATTAACACAAGTGTGTATGAAATGGAAAACCTTTTATCTCAGATTCCTTTCCTTTTCCTCCTACTTGGCGACGTCAATGCAAATTTTTCCATATTGGGTGATTCTTCACTAGGCAACCGTGGTCGAATAATCGAGAAATTGATCTCCGACTGTGATTTGATTCTCTTAAATTCAGGAGAAGCAACATTTCTTCATTCAGCCTATCAATCAATTTCAGCCATCGATCTATCAATAGCATCTTGCTCTAGACTTCTCATGGCACGTTCATAACGACCTCTGTGGTCACTACCCTATCGTCTTAGGCTTTCAAGCCAACAGAACAGAGGATTCTATTTCATATTTTGAATTGTATAAAAAGCAAACTGGACCCTTTTCAAAACTTTATGCTCATCTGGCAGAATCATTAGAAAACATAATACGCCAGGCCTTAAAATGGAATCCACAAGGGAAGAGAAGTCGAGGGAGACCAAAGACAACATGGAGGAGGTCAACCTGCAGGAAGCTCGACAGCTGGGCCTTTCCTGGAACAAGACAGAGATGGTTGCGTAGGACATCGTTGAGTGGAGAGACTTCATTGGCGACATATGTCCTACCCGGAGTACAAGGGTAAAAGTCAAGTAAGTTAAGTATGCTCTTCTGACATATATTACTATCTTATCACCCGATAACCCTATATCTACTTTTGTTTTGAGAAATTGATTTCTTTGGCACAAAAGGACGCCCCGCTTCCATCCCCAGAAGAAATAAAGCTCAAAGATCTTCTTTTAAAATCCTTGTGTTGAAAGTTCGATAAGTTTCAAGAAAGAAAAGGTCAAGACAAGATACACAATAAAATAAACAAAAAGGAATTCCTGGCATAAATAAATTTCCTGTCTAAATTTTAATGCCACCGCCAGAACTGCGTTGAAGGCAGTGAGGAAAATAGAGAGTAAAACGGCTTGCGCATATATCCATAAAAAAGGACTGCAAGTTAATTAGCGATGTCAGAGATACTCAAACTACCTTGGCCAGAGCATTGTTCAGGATTCTTCCTACCTTTTCAATCTTAATTTACATGGTTGCCTCCATGCATTTGTTTCTGAGTTCCTGTCAAAATGGCATTTCAAAGTCTAATTACGGTCTACAATGTCTGAAACGTTTTCTCAGCAAAATGAAGCTGCACAAGGTAGCATCTATCTCCTGTTTTATTAAATATATAAATACATTATATCATAAAGACACTTCCTACCACTGTACAAGCATCTCTTTTTGTAGATAATTTTGCTATCTATATTGATGGCAAACATTTACCATACTTTGAAAGATGAATGCAACTAACAGTACATCACCAAATTTCAAATATAGGTAGCTGACAACGGTTTTAATTTATCATTGTCAACAACTGCATGCATTCACCAAAGAAATGTACATACTAGAACCAGTCTTTATTTAAACAAAACGCTTCTCAAAGTATCTAAAGGAGGTACAAATTGTAGGCGTCATCTTTGACAGCAGATAATCTTTTTTATCACATATTTCAGAGCAATCTTAGATTTTGACCCCATTTTCAAAATCTCCTCACTTAGTTATGAATAAAATCACTCAAAACCTGTGCAGATAGTTTTTTTCCCTTCAACATCTAAAAGAGTAACGTCGGAATCTTTAGATATTTTAGATATTTTTTATTATTTATGAAGTTTGAAAATAGCCTATAACGTTTATATGCAAAAATTGCAATTTTATTATAAAAATTTGTTTTGTCTCAAAACGTTTACAAGATATCAAAAACATCCGACGTCATTATATTAACATTGACAAGAGGAACATGTGTGCCAAATATTATACAAATCGGTGAGTAACTGACGGAGGAGATAGAAATATAGTGGGGGAAAACTGCATTTAGAGAATAATGCAAACAAAGAAATCAAAAGAAAATAACACAAACTAGACAGACTTTCTTCTAGCAACCCCTTACTCTTTCAACAGTCACTGGCATTGTTATTAATGTAAAAAAGATTACACGTACATTTGACCTCGACCTCTTACATCTCTCAGCGCTAGGCCAACTCGACACGGGGCGTGTCGATAGACCATGTCGCCAGATGTAACGATAGCTGGCCCGTTAGACGGGTTTTCAGTGCCATCTTCTCAGTCAGTGTAAGGGTAATTTACGTCAAAATTTTGACTGCTTTTACCTACCTTCGGCTACAAAATATTGTGTAACAAATTAAAATGTACGTCATATGGACATTTTCTGCTATACACTTGTAGATAAATGATCGTTCTACCCGAATATATTATTATTAAGAACAGAAAATCGACGTTTTGGTTCCGCCCCCGCCCCCGGTGACCCATATACATTACCGATGTCTAAAACTGTCAATGAACTACTACTTGGAAATAAAGCCACTACCTCGAATCCCTGCCTACAAAAACGTATTTGCAGTTTCCCCGTCTGAGATATTTGAGACATTCAAAACTACTGCACCGCTTGGCATTTGAGTTCTTCCCCACATAACACAGGCAAACATATATTACAAGGAAAGAAATGATAGTAGCTTTCCAACCCCATATCAACCAAAACCAATATAAACTTCGATTTTACAATATCCAAATTCCCAAAAGACAAAACGAGCCCGTTTGTTTTCCAGCAAGAATTCTTTCAGATGAAAGATGATTTCCCTGACAATTGTCATATCTATACAAATAGCTCGAAAGAGAATGAAAAGGTAGGTGCTGCCATTTCTTATTCGGATCATTCGGAATCCTCAAAGAATGTGCGGCTAGGAGATAATACATCTATTTTCAATGCTGAATTGCACACCATTCTTTTGACTTTGAATGATATAAAAACTTTTCGAGGAGAAATCCATATATTAAACATCAATTCATACACACATTTTAAAATTCCTAATTGGAAAACATCTAGTGTAGTAAATATTATTATGTTTTTAACACATTGGCTATTGAAAAAATGATATTTACACATTACATTTTCTGGATACCGGGGCATGTGTGCATCAATGGAAATGAAAGCACAAATAACTTAGCAAAAGAGACACGTTCCAAAGATATCAGCCTCAATGCTTTACTCGATACTGTAGATTTAAAGATTTGACCAATAACATCATAAACACAATTAGGCAGAAGAATTGGGACGAAAAAGTTAATACATGTAACAAGCTTCAAGAAGTGAACTAAAAAAAGACTTGACATTTGTTTTTTTAAATAGGAAAGAAGAAGGCGTGTTTAAGTCCCTCCATATTGGTCACTCGTGGCACATGCAAGTCCCCTATTGACCCATGATGATCAGCCTTTTTTATCACTTCCGTGATTGCCTTTTTAATCATTAAACATATTTAAAACAGTGATCTGGTCAATAAACGAATGAAATATTATTCCGAAAGAAACATTTACAAACTTTTTCGGAATATTAATCAAAACCATTTTCGCATTTTTGAAATAAGTCAGACTGTATTGACAAAATCTAGTGTAGTAAATATTAATATGTTTTTAACACATTGACTATTGAAAAAAAATAATATTTACACATTTTACGAAAGTTTCAAGTACTTTATGTTCTACATAGGCAGTCGTGAGAAATATTGGTTAGTGAGTTAGGAACCGTGAGATCACGGCCACGATGGACAGGGCTACTTCAAAGAAACGGAACGAAACGAAAACCAATAAATTTTGCATCCTCACATCATGCTATTTTGAACAGACATGATGGTGTAATTGTCAATGGGAAAATGCACGCGCGCATGTCTCTAGGCACACCTTGTCATTCCTTGCTAAAAACAACTTCCAAATGATGGATTAGCGAAGCCTCAGCACAGACCACAACTAAGTTGTTTTAGAGACAACGGTCAATGATGTCCAAATGAGGCCCCGCACTGTACATCCACTCCACCAGGCCTAAAATCAAGTTTCGCAAGCCTTCACTAGTCGATTGATCAATTCCATGGCAAGACGAAGACGAGCAGTCATTGAAACTTTGGTGGATACACCCAATTATAAGGCCTTTAACACGTATTAATTGAAAGGACAATAACTCCTTCGATTGAAACAATGTGTCATATTTTTCCTTTCGCACTTTACGTCCTTATCCTTATCTAAAACCTGTTCTATTTTGTCTTTAAAATAAATTTGAAGAAACAATAAAAAAATCTGTAGAAAAATGAAACCACACAAAATAATATTATTAGCATTTGCGTTACTTTTGCCCGTAAAGAATGTTGGATTATCATTGAAAAAAAATATCTTGATTATAAAGCTGGATCTCTTGAGCCTTGACTGTGGTTAACTTAGAAACCAATGTATCGATTTCGGGTGATATCAAATACAATTCCGTGATCAAATTAGTATTCGATAGTTACCCGGGCTTGTATTTGTAATGACCGGCAATCGAACAATTCGATCTAGTAATAATAAAAAGTTTCGTGGATCGCAGGCAAAACAATATATTTCCAATCAATTAAAATAATGATTTGATCCAAGAGTTTATTCACTAAGAACCAAAAAGCAGGCTATTTGAAATCTATATACAAAATATGGAGGTTGGGGTGCAGTGATTCCTGAGTTATAAGCGGTAAAATTAGGGACCTACAGCTTTATATATATATATTCGCGGACAAAGGAAAGTAAACTCTTCTTTTTCGTGAGTTGCAAGCAAAGCATTGAATAAATTGTAATAAAATTGTATATAACGATAATTATTCTCTTCATATATCTACACGACTAGAAAAGATCATTGCTTTACGGCCTGCCAATGTTGAGATGAAAGTCTTTTTATTTTACTCTGTTCATTTTCATAAATATTTCAGGCGCGTCAATCGTTACATTTTAGTAGTGCGTCGGCTTGTTTCCTCCACGTTATTGGTTGCAGGCAAGACGTCTCTGTCGCATACTTGTGTTACAGGCAAGACGTCTCTGTCGCATACTTGTGTTGCAGGCAAGACGTCTCTGTCGCATACTAGTGTTACAGGCAAGACGTCTCTGTCGCATACTTGTGTTACAGGCAAGACTTCTCTGTCGCATACTTGTGTTACAGGCAAGACGTCTCTGTCGCATACTTGTGTTACAGGCAAGACGTCTCTGTCGCATACTTGTGTTCCAGGCAAGACATCTCTATCGCATGCTTGTGTTACAGGCAAGACGTCTCTGTCGCATAATTGTGTTCCAGGCAAGACATCTCTATCGTATAATTGTGTTCCAGGCAAGACGTCTCTGTCGCATAATTGTGTTCCAGGCAAGACGTCTTTGTCGCATACTTATGTTACAGGCAAGACGTCTCTGTCGCATACTTGTGTTACAGGCAAGACGTCTCTATCGCATACTTGTGTTACAGGCAAGACGTCTCTGTCGCATACTTGTGTTACAGGCAAGACGTCTCTGTCGCATACTTGTGTTACAGGCAAGACGTCTCTGTCGCATACTTGTGTTACAGGCAAGACATATCTATCGCATACTTATGTTACAGGCAAGACGTCTCTGTCGCATAATTGTGTTCCAGGCAAGACGTCTCTGTCGCATACTTGTATTGCAGGCAAGACGTCTTTGTCGCCTACTTGTGTTGCAGGCAAGACGTCTGTGTTGCATATTTGCAAAAATACACTGGGTTTGACTTTGTGAAAGGTTCTTTAATTTTACATTTAAGGCAAATGTGAGTTGCATCCTTGTAGACGGAAGTGGCACTCGTGTTTGTAGCTTGCATCTGAGAATGTCACAGAATTTCAATTGGCAAGAGATCAGCGATAAAGAAGGCCAAGCATCATACCCCATCTAGTGTGTTGCCTGCCTGGCGCTTGCGTCTGCAAACGTCGTCATACCCTTTCTCTTCTATCAGCCCGATCAATGAAAAACCAGAACACATTTGAGAAGATATCACTGTTCCATTGCTGTCTTCTCCACATCAAACGATTTCTTCAATGACGTTCTGTAAGCGTTGGACCACGATATGCTACTCTGCTGACATTATTTAAAATGCATCGATCGATGACGAATCTTCCATAATTTCTTCAATATCTTGAGTGGTTTGAACAGCATTCCGTTTTATGTCCCATAAATGAGTCACTATTTAACCTTTTTGTCGCTCAAGTGACGCTTCGATGCCCTGTTCTCACAACATTTCCATGTATATTCCACTTTCTTTTCAGTTTTGAAATGGTCGTTGGACAACAATTAAAATGTATCGGCTATGTATCTCCTGCATCAAGCATGACAATGACTCTACAGAGATCATTCATAGAGGCGCAGCATATTGTCAAAAAAGGAAGGGGGGGGGAATAAGAAGTAAAAGTGAAAAGTTATACCTTACTGTGAACGAGGTAATTCGTGTGTTGGAAGGTGGCTCATTATCAGTAATGAGCTATAGTTTTAAATGAAATCAAAGAAAACTGGTCGGCGGGTCATGTTAGGACGTTTAGGTACGTGCACGTTGAACTCGTGAGTGTGGACCCTGGAGTGCCCTTTGGTCACTTCAGACATTAACTGCATGTATTTTTCAGCAATATGTAATTAAATCTATAATGATAAACATGATATCTTTCGAAAAACATATGACCTTAAAGTGTTTACTTTTTTGTCCGCGAGTATAATATATGTCGGGGTAGTGGACAGGTAAGCGCTTGTACGGGGTTGCCGGTCCTGCCCTCCGCGAAGTCTCTTGCGGCCTCGCAGGCAGGTGTGGTTGACCAAACGCTAAGGGCCTAACAGAAAACAATCTGCTGCCTTGCAGGCCAGTCTTAGTTGATCAAATGTTAAGAAAATGACAAGGCCTTGTAGGAGCCTCAAGGTGGCAGCCCCACCATCTACCTAGGGTAAGTGGGCTAACCCCCTGCTTATCCAAAACCAATTGATTCAAACTACTAAATATGATGATATACCCGGCTCGAACTATAGACGACGACTCTGGAAAAGAACACGGACTGATTTTCAAGCATGGACTATCAGAGCTATAAATCGAAAAGAGTTAGTATCAGCTGCTGAAGAAATGGAAAAATTCAAAGTAGACATTTTGGCCATTACAGAAACAAAAGAAAAAAAGGACAAGGAATAGGAAATGTAGGACCAAATCATAATTTATTCTTCTCAGGAGTAGATGTCAAAGATAGAGCTAGAGCAGGAGTAGGCCTCCTAGTGCATAAAAGGCATGAAAAGCTACTAGAACGTTGGAAATTTATAAGTCCACGGCTATTAGAGATAAATATTAAACCAAAAAGGAAGAGAATTTAAATTACTAATAGCTTAAGGATCAAACAAAAATGCCACCAAAGAAGATAAAAACATCTTCGAAATCGATTTACAGATAGCTGCAGAGAATCTTAAACACAAACAGGAGCTTATAGTTTTAGGAGATTTAAACGTTAGAGTAGGCAAACAATGTAGAAATATCAGGAAGAGTAATAGATAAAGAAGGAGAGACAACAACTTTTCCAAATGTAGAGAGACTAATAGATTTTTGCCTAAAGAATAACAGGAAAATAACTAACGCATTTTTTCCTCATGAAGGTATCCACAAATATACCAAAGTAAATGAAGACAGATGTGAAAAATCAATCATAGACTACAAAATAGTTAGCAGCTCTCTTTTTGACAGCCCAATGGATGCAAGGGTAAACAGAGGAGCTGAAGTATTTAGTGATCATCACCTAGTGATTGCCAAAATGAGATTACTAACGGAAAAAAACAAGCAGAAAACGAAAGAGCAGAAAGCTACTACATTCAAAATAGAATAAATAAATAAACTAATAGTAAAACAGATATACCAATCCAGGATAAAAAGATGTATCAGTGACAGGAAGATGAATGAGAAGGATAGCACAACAGAAGAAAAGTGACAAATGTATGGAAAAAACACTCCTCAGTTGTACTGAAGAGGTCTGTGGTAGGAAACGAATTAAAGGAGATAGGAAAAGAACAGCATGATGGAATGGGAATGTCAAGACTAAGATCAAAGAAAAGAAGGATGCCTGTAAGAGATACTTGCAAACAAAGAGACCAGAGGATAGAATAGATTACATGAGTAAAATAACTATTGCCAAAAGGAAGTTAGGAAAGCGAAACAGGAACAATGGGAAGAGTTTGGACAATACGAGAAATTAAGAACGCCAAAGGGTAAATAATGAAAGGATACAGCGAAAATCATGGAAACGTGGAGAAAGCATTTTCAACAATTACATAATCCCTCTAGAACATATGAACGAAGGAGTTCAAATCAATTAGTAAGAGTAACAAGTAATCCAGATAAGACAGGTGAAGATGGAGATATCTCAATGGAAGAACTCCAAACAGGTATAAGAAAAGTGAAATTAGGAAAAGCTCCAGGAGCAGATCAAGTTTATCCAGAAATGATTAAAAACCAAGGGAGAGAGATAGACAAACTACTACATACAACATGTCAACTAGCATGGAAGTCAAAACAGGTGCCAGACGAATGGAAGAAACGAACGGTAGTAACAATACACAAGAAAGGATCAACGAAGGAATGCTCAAACTATAAGGGATATCACTACTTAGCGTATCAGGAAAAATGTATGCCAGGATTCTGGAAATGAGACTAAAAGAAAGAGTAGAGGATCAGATTGAAGAACAATAGAGTGGATTTAGATTAGGAAGAAGTGTACAAGACCACATATTTACAATTAGACAAATAATAGAAAAATTTCTTGAGATAAACATTGACTTGCACCTGTGTTTTATTGACTTAGAAAAGACATTTGACACTGTGAGGGGGACGAACTATGCATTCCTTAAAAGACTACTATGTGGAACAAAATTAAATGGCATAGTTTAAACGTATTTTACAATAAACCAACATGTGCAGTGAGAGTAGCTGGAAATATATCTGCAGAATTTGATGTAGATATAGGAGTAAGACATGGATGTGTCCTAAGTCCTCTTTTGTTTATCACATTTATGGATTCAGTCGCAAAGGCATCGTCAAAAACGAAGAAAACGAATGTAGGTATGTGGAAGCTCAAACCAGTAAATGTACCAATGCTTTCATTTGCCGATGATTTAGTTCTGTTTCGAAAATCAGAAAGTGACCTTCAGCCAAATATCAACATTATGAACAATGAACTAAATAAAAGAGGAATGAGAGTAAATGCAAAGAAAACCAAAACAATGCTAGTAACTAGGTAAGCTAAAACACAAAATCGTAAATTGGGCAGAGAGTATTAAGAACAAGTTCAAAGCTACAATTACCTAGGAGTAATGTTTAACTAAAAAGGGAAAACTAAGAGAAAAAATCAAGTAGAAAATCAAAACGGCAAGTGCAATATATCACCAATATATAACCATCTAGGAAAGGCATTTGTAGGTAAGCAAGAATTGTCAACAAAAACCAAAATGGCAGTATACATTACAGTTTATTGTCCTACTCTCCTCTATGGCAACACAACTTGGACTTTAGACAGTAGAGAATACAGTAGAGTACAGGCAGCTGAAATGAAATATCTAAGAAGAGCAGCAGGGAAAATTAAAAGAGACAAAATCAGAAACACAACAATAAGAGATCAAACCAAAGCAGATAGCATAAAAACTAAGATAGAAATAAATCAACTGAGATGGTTTGGGCATGTAAACAGAATGAATGACAATAGAATAGTTAAATCAGTATACAGTGCTAAAGCCCAAGGTAAAAGACCAAAAGGCAGACCTCGGAGAAAGTGGG
>JAXRKP010001862.1:0-12722 GCA_037039925.1 Doris montereyensis
TTTATCTGACATAAAGTTTCCCTTTGTCATGGAAAAAGAAAACATAAATGTTTACCAAGGCTTTTCATGGTGTCGAAAATGATGGCATGGTAAATGTTTATATGGGTTTTGTAAACATTGAAATCAAGAGTAAAATGAATTCTCAAGCTTTGTTTCTAATATGTTAAATGTCTCTCATATTCCCACCCACTCTAATTGACGAGCCTTCTTGTAGTCCAGTTTTTATTATCAGATCCTTTTCAAACATGGAGTTGATTATATTGTATGAGTTTTTCTTAGTTCAAGTACAGAATTATCATATTAATTAACACATCTATGATCTAGAAAGCAGCTAATTTTTTGTAGCTTTAATGAACAGACAAAAATATTGATTAGACCCTGGTCTGTTACAGACTTTCCTACCAGCTATGGCTGTTACCCAGTTGCATGCAGGTAGAATATAAGGCAAAAGCACTAATATCTCTCATAAACTCAAGGTTGCTGCTAGAGAGCGTATCATTTGATGTTAGGGCCTCAGAACTTTGTAGAAACCTTGATCAATAGAATGATCAGGTCTTTATACTTGTTTTTTTCCTGAATCAGTGGACTGACAGGATATTTGACATGCTCATCACGGTCATTAGTGGAATAATAAAATATTGACGCCAGTAGTGCCTGGTGGCAGTAGCTCAGTTGGTAGAACGTCTGAAGACCCAGTTTAATTCCCATTTGGAGCAAAATTTTCTGGCCCTCCTGCCGACCCAGCAATGAAATGCGTAGTTAGGTTTATTCAGACGTCATGAAATTAAAACCAGCGTGGAAAGCACCGGCAAATTATAACATTATGCCATATACGTAAAAGAAATCAGGGCTTGATTCATCTACGATCAACTTTGAGTATGAGTATTTTACTTTATTTTTTAGAAAGCTGTATTGGGAATTCGATTTTGTACTACTAAATTTCCAGTTATCTTGTACTGGGGAAAAGATAGAATAAGATGTTGAAAGTCAAAGACCTCTTTTACCATTGGATTAAATATGGAATTTAAATTTACAAAATCTCTGTTGATAGAACCACAAGGGTATTTAAATTTGTAGTAACTTCTGTGAATAAATCAACTTTTTATGAATTTGTCATAGATATATAAGATAGTCTCTGTCAGTGATACAGTAAGTGACTTTTAAGAGTTGAATAAGGAAGCATTTGATTTTGTAATAATTACTTTTATCATTGGAATATGAAGGTATCAGTATTTAAATATGCAGTAACTGTTGACAAACAAATGTTATCTTACTTATATTTTTAATCTTTGTCTCAAATGCTATTTGAATATTTTCATTATCTTTGCCTTTGAAATAATGCTGATGATAGAGTATCTGCATTCCTGTAAACTTTGTCGATGATTCAATGAAATGTACAAATTGTCATTTAACTTTACCAGTGGCATGACCCGTATTTGAATTGTGACTATCTTTATAAGAATTGTGAGCTATTAGAGATTAAAGTCACCTTAATTTATTGAAAAAGAAGTATTAGAATCCTCATTCTTAATCCCCATGACTCTTCCGATAATTATGACTTTCGCTTGGGAATTGCTATACTGGTGAAGCTTTGAAAGTTTATTTAACTTTTATGAAACATGAAAAATGTCTGGGGTATTTTCTCAGATAAGGGACAAATTGTATTTCTTCTTTCTTTCTTTATCAGCTCCCATTCTACCTTCCTGTGTATTGGTTCTAGATGCCCGAAATGATCTTTCTCCAGGCCGCCCTGTCCTGACATTTTCTGTGTCCTTTCGTGAAAGTTAAATTTCTTTGCGTTAATGCCTCTTTTATATCTTCTTCCCACTTTCTCCGAGGTCTGCCTTTTTGTTTTTTAACTTGAGTTTTAGCACTGTATACTAATTTAGCTATTCTATTGTCATTCTTTCTGTTAACATGCCCAAACCATCTCAGTTGATTCATTTCTATCTTAGTTTTTATGCTATCTGCTTTGGTTTGATCTCTTATTCTTATTGTTGTGTTTCTGATTTTGTCTCTTTTAGTTTTCCCTACTACTCTTCTTAGATATTTCATTTCGGCTGCCTGAACTCTACTGTATTCCTTACTGTCTAAGGTCCAGGTTTCACTGCCATAGATGAGAGTAGGACAATAAACTGTGTTGTATACTGACATTTTGGTTTGTGTTGACAATTCCTAGATGGTTATATATTGCACTTGCCTTTTGGATTCTCAGGCTGATTTCGAGTTAATCATTACTCCTAAGAAATTGTAGCTTTGAACTTGTTCTAAATTCTCCCTGCCTAATTTAAGATTTTGTGTTTTAGCTTTCCTAGTTACTAACACTAACATTGTTTTGGTTTTCTTTGCATGTACTCTCATTCCTCTTTTATTTAATTCGTTATTCATTATGTTGATATTCGACTGAGGTTCCTTTCTGATTTATTTCCAAACAGAACTAAATCATCAGCAAATGAAAGCATTGCTACATTTACTGGTTTGAGCTTCCACATACCTACATTCGTTTTCTTCATTTTTGAGGATGCCTTTGCGACTGAATCTATAAATGTGATAAACAAAAGAGGACTTAGGATACAACCCTGTCTTAATCCTATATCTACATCAAATTCCTCAGATACATTTCAAGCTACTGTCACTGCACATGTTGGTTTATTGTAAAAACTTTTAATGGCTTTTATTAAATTTTGCTGTACGTTGTGTTCTTTTAAGGAATGCCATAGTTTATCCCTCCTCACAGTGGCAAGTGCCTTTTCTAAGTCAATAAAACACAGGTGCAAGTCAATGTTTCTCTCAAGGAATTTTTTTATTACTTGTCCAATTGTAAATGTGTGATCTTGTACACTTCTTCTTGGTCTAAATGCACTTCGGTGTTCTTCAATCTGATCCTCTACTCTTTTCCTTAGTCTCATTTCCAGAATCCTGGCATACACTTTTCCTAGTATGCTAAGTAGTGGTATTCCTCTATAGCTTGAGCATTCTATAGTTGATCCTTCCTTGTATATTGGTACTACTGTTCCCTTATTCCAGTCGTCTGGCACCTGTTTGGACTTCCATGCTTGTTGACATATTGCATGTAGTAGTTTGTCTGCCTCTCTCCCTATGTTTTTAATAATTTCTGGATAAACTTGATGTGCTCCTGGGGCTTTTCCTAATTTCACTTTTCTTATAGCTGTTTGGAGTTCTTCTATTGAGATATCTACATCTTCAGCTGTCTCCTCTGGATTACTTGTTACTCTTAATAATTGATCTGTACTCCTTGTTTCATATATTCTGGAGGGATTATGTAATTGTTGAAAATATTTGCTCCACGTTTCCATGATTTCGCTGTCTCCTTTTATTATTTCTCCTCTGGCGTTCGTTCTTAATTGGTCATGCTCTTCATTGGGCATGCTTGAGTCTTTCTCATGCTCTTCATTGCTCCCCAGAACAGCTTTTGATTTCCTTGAAATCTTTGTCCAAACTCTTTCCAATGTTCCTGTTTTGCTTTCCTAACCTCTTCTTTGGCAAAATTTCTTTTAAGATCCTATTTGGCCACTTCCAGGCATCCTTCTTTTTTTGATCTTAGTCTTGATATTCTCATTCCACCGTGCTGTTATTCTCCTATCTCCTTTAACTTGTTTCCTACTATAGACCTCTTCAGTACAACTGAGGAGTGTTTTTTAGATATTTGCCACTTTTCTTCTATTGTGCTTTCCTTCAGATCCATCTGCCGTTCACTGATAGATCTTTTTATCCTGGATTGGTATATCTGTTTTACCTTGGTTTATTTAGTTCTTCTAAGTTAAGTACCTTTCTTCTCTTTCTTTTTCTGTTTGTTTTCTTCAGTTAATAATCTCATTTTGGCTATCACTAGGTGATAATCACTAAATATTTCAGCTCCTCTGTTTACTCTTGCATCCATTGTACTGTAAAAAGGGAACTGCTAACTATTATGTAGTCTATGATTGACTTTTCACATCTGTCTTCATTTACACTCTTGTATATTTGTGTATATCTTTATGAGGAAAAAATGTGTTAGCTATTTTCATGAAATTCTTTAGGCAAAAATCTCTTCATTTGGAGAAGTTGTTGTCTCTCCTTCTTTACCTATTACTCCTCCTGACGTTTCTACAATGTTGCCTACTCTAGCGTTTAAAACTCCTAAAACCATTAATTCCTGTTTTGGTTTGAGATTCTCTGCATCAAGTTGTAAATCATTTTGGAAGATATCTTTTTCTTCTTTGGTGGCATCTTCGTTTGGTCCATAAGCTATTAATAATTTAATTTCTCTTCCTTCTGGTTTAATATTTCCCTCTAACAGCCGTGGGCTTATAAATTTCCAACTTTTTAGTAGCATTTATTGCTTTTTATGCATTAAGAGGCCTACTCTTGCTCTAGTTTTGACATCTACTCCTGAGAATATTAAAGTATGATTTAGTCCTACATTTTCTATTCCTCGTCCTTTTTTCTTTGTTTCTGCAATAGCCAAAATGTCTATTTTGAATTTTTCCATTTCTTCAGCTAATTCCAACGCTTTTCCATTATTTGCCATATCATTCCATGTTCCAAAAATCACAGTGCGTGTTCTTTTCCAGAGTCGTCTTTGAAAGTTCAAGCCGGGTATATCATTGTATATATTTCTGTGAATCACTTTGGTTTTGGATAACGGCGGATTGGCCCACTGTACCCTAGGTAGATGGTGGGGCTGCCACCTTGAGGCCCCCTACCGGGTCTTGTTATTTTCTGACAGGGTTAACTCCCTTAGCCTTTGGTTGCTCAAAACCAGCCCGCAAGGCAGCAGGTTGTTATTTTCTGTCAGAGTTAACTCCCTTATCATTTGGTCAACCAAGACCCACCTAATCCCCGTACAGCTGCTTACCTGTCCACTGCCCGGAATTGTAATTCAAAATATTTTAAAATCATTTTTCTTTCGTTAAGAGGTCTATGGATCTGGATGATGAAAACCATTTCTCTCGTTTGGTTTTCTTTCTTCTGGTGAATGGAGAGTAAAGTTAAGCGCAGATAAAAAGTCTTCAAACGCTATCATGGCATTTAGACTTCCATGCCATCATGGAAGTCACTCACACTCACTATCCTCACTGCCAAAGTTCACTATCTCAAGCCTTTTTGTACTTATCTATTCTATTTATAGAACCAGCCCAACCAGGACTTGTCAATGTGAAAGCCAGTCAGTTGACAGTAAACCCCATGAAAGTGGTATTTGGAAAATCTGACGGTGTTGTGGAGTATTATGTCATCACTGTAACCCCTACATCTCATGGGAGTAGCATAAATGTTAACACAACAAGCAATGAGGCACAGTTCACCTTAGAGAATGCACATGTCTACAATTATAGTATAATTGCCTACAACTCCAAACGAGACATCAGTGATCCACAGACAGGTTCCTTTAGGACAGATGCTCAAGGTAAGCCTTAGTATTATTCACATACATGAGACATAGAAAGGAATAAGTATAGTATGAATCTTTTCTAATTCAGACTAAGAGTTAAAGCTGTTTTATGTAGAAACTTTAATCAGGTGACTGGGGAGTCTGTAGTCCAGAGGCAACATGTCGACCTCTCAACCGAATGGTCGCGGATTCAAGTCTCGGTAGGTTGAAATGTTTTCTCTGGATTTCTGTTGTGTAAAACATAACCCCCCACCCCACCCCCCCCCTCTGGTTCAGTTAGGTAGATCGACACCTAGTCTCATCGAAGTCGGGCGATATAAAGGAGGTCCTGTGAACAGATCACAACACTCTGTACATGTAAAGATCCCTTGATTGGTTACAGGGCAGGGCAGTTCAGGCAAAATTAAAAATCCTACCAGCACTCCTTAGATCATCTTAGTTGTGGATATAGGTAAATCAAATCAAATCAAATTGATTAGGTGACTAGAGTATTTATAACCAAATTTCAACCTGTTACGTTGAAACTTTTAAGGCTCCCATAATTTTCTAAAGGCTTTAGTTTGACCGTCCACTGGGAGCATGGTCATTGAGGAAAACTAAAGGAGAAGAAGAAATGAATTAAGTGGTTCTGGTTTTACAGGAATGGTTATCAGATCTGGTATCAATCAAGACTTGGTTACAAGAAATATGCACTCGCTTACCAACAACAAGTTTGTATACTAGAGTAATGAGATCAAATCCATTCTGCAAAGATTCACCCAATCCTTTCTTCTTATCCCTGATCTGATTGTCAAAAAGAGATGGTGGGGACTGAAAGAGGGAAAAAGGAAAATCAAAATCGAAAGAGCAAATCATCAAGATAGTGGATTTGCGTTGGAAACTGAAAAGGCTGTTTTAGTATGGAATAGTACACGTGGAAGGAAAAGGTAGAAAGAAGAAAACCAAATGTTAGAATGGACAACTTGCTTTAAATGCCATCTGCATTGAGATGAACTGCAAAGAGAATAAGATGAGCAAGTGGAAAAGGTGAAAGTAAAAGCATCTCATATGGTAAATCATGTCTTTGAATGGCACAGGAATTGAATGATTGTGTGGATAGTTGAAAGCAATGGTTAACTGCTATCAATAAAGAATTGTTTCACAACGTGTGTGATCAGATAAGAGGGCACAATGCTTTCCCAAGTAGATCTATCATGGCCAAGGTTTATAATTGTATGCATGGCTTAACTGAAAGGCCAATTCCTGCTTGTGTTCCTTTCCAGCTTCATCGCCAGTAACTAGCCTGAATGTTGGATCTATAGGACCTGACAATGTTATGGTGACTTGGAGGATGCCTACTGACCCCAATGGACAGATCTTAGCTTTTGTCATCTGGGTCTTGGATGGACATTCCCAGGATTGTGTACAAGGCTACAATTTAATGTGCTCTGATTGTCAGGGGCCGGTAAATATTATGTATTGGTTGCTTGGGCTACATTGATATTTGAATGTGAACAATCTATGTAGCTTTTTAAAGTGTAAGATGATATCTTACTCATCTAATGAGTGTTTCAAAACCTTTGAGTGACGTTTTGGTAGTTAAAAAGTATACATTAATTTTGATCTACACATTTATTATATAAGGGTAATGGGTGACTGTTATGTACAAAGTACTCAGAACTAATTTGTATCATTTAACCAAAATTGCTTGCCATTTTGCATGTTCAAAACCTTTTGTTTTTGCTTGATAATAATGAAATGTTTTGTTTTGTTTTACTTTCTTATTTCTTACCAGAGGCCATCAACCTCAACAGAATGTCAATCGAATAAGAATGAATCCGACGTTTTCACTGCAAATCAAGTCGTAGAAAACTCTCTGCATAACTTCAGCTATCAAGTCACTTCACTTTCTCCTTTCCAGTATTACAATGTCAAAATTTATGCTTTTAATGAAATTGGAGTAGGACAGTATCTACTACGAAATTTTACAACAGCTGAGGACCGTAAGAATTTTATTTGCTGTTTCAATCGTTCAGCTATTCAGAATATAGTGGTCAAGCCATGTTTTTTGTTTGTGTAACTGTGAGAAGGAGGCTAAGTTAATTTTTAATATGGAGCTCAGCCAATTGAAGGACTCCATGTGAAGCATTTAAATTTTCACAGAGATGCAGGATTCACATCTAAATGATGAGGCGTTGTAGCTTAACCGTAGTGTTGTGAGTTGGTAATCAAGACGACACTGGTTCGAGCCCCACAGCTGGTAAAGGTGGATTTTAAAAAATAAATAATAATAATACTAAACACTTATAGAGGGCTTAATCCCCTAAAAGAGGCTCCAAGCGCTTTACAATATATTAAACATCCATACATTACATATATATCATGTAGTACATAGTAAAAACATTGATACAAATCATAGTCATTTATGGTTAAAAATTAGATTACATCTTAAAATATAAAGGCATTGAAACCAAAGACTAGAATTACATGAATTACATGACTGCAATTAAACGTATGGCATAGAACTAATTAGTTGATTTAGAAATACGTAGGCTACATGAGACATCAATCAACATGTCTGTGGATATATACATAACATATACATATATATATATATACATACATACACATACACATACATACATATACACATATATACACACATATCATAGTAATATCCATATTGGTATTAAATGTTAATTATATTATTTAGACACAAAATCATCAAGCCAAATAGCAAAATTGCTCAGAGAAATAGTGCGTTTTTAACTTTTCTTGAAAATAGAAATATTATCTGCCTGTCTGATGGTTATTGGCAATGCGTTCCACGTACGTGGACCGAAAGAAGAAAAGGACCACTCGCCCCTTTTTGTGCGTTTTAGAGGGGTAACTAAACGAGTGGAGTCTGCTGAGGATCTTAGTGATCTTGGCTGTGAGTATTTAGAAATCAGGTCGGAAAGATAGAGGGGGATGATCCGTCAAGGCATCTATAGACCAGAACTGATGCTTTGAACTTTATCCTTTGTTCAACTTTGAGCCAATGAAACTCTGTCAAAAGAGGGGATACATTTTCTCCTTTGCGTTTTTTACAACGTACTCTTAGGAAAGGTACTTCAATCTAATTTCCTCACTTGACTAAGGTGTGAATGAGTACCCAGCTATAGGTAGAGAAAGATCTTGTCTGAGTATTAGTTTGAAAAGTCTAACAGCTTATGTACTGTATGCTCCTCCCTGGAGTTGAGAAGGACTTTGAATGAAATGGCCCGGTGGGGGATAAATAATGTACAGCCGGTGAGCCTGCACTTGTGTGGGGAAATGGACAATAAATCCATCTTTATCTTTAAATATCATTAATTATAAAGTTACATGGATTTTTGATGCATATCACAGTATGGAAAACACAAACCAGCCATTCGCCCCAGACAACCATGCGTGGTGACGTCAGATTCGCCTAGGCAAAGCAAAGTGAATCGCAAACATTTAGTGTGTAAAGAAATGGGTAGCTTCCCACAGATTAATTTTTCGTGACAGTTGATTGAAGGAAGACAAAGCTGTTGGTAGAATCCTTCTATGCTGTTCAAAATCAAACAAAAACCTTTATCAGAAGACTGCTCCAATCCAATGCGATCCAGTTAGTCGCAGCTTCATGTGGATGAAGATTATCACTACTTTGTGAGTGAGATGGACAGGCCGACATTCCTAGCTGTTCTCTAAAAGGGCGGTTAAATCACAACTAATCAACGGATTGACAAGAATTTTGTTTGTTTGAAATAGAAACATATAAGAAGGACCGTAGCAACTGGTTAAATGAGAGGACACAAATGATACAAAGAATCCATAAAAGTCTTGAAATGTTTGTGACTGGCAAGATGTCTACATTATATAACTATCATGCAAACATTTAAACCAAGAAGAATTGTCACAGCCTCATAAATCAACGTTTTAGTCCATTGAGACTGACATTTGAATAGTCACAAAATAGGGGACATAATTACAGAAACTCAAACCCCACAATCGTATTCTTAAAAATGTGTCTATACAGTTTTCATTTCGCAATTATTTGCACTGTTTCTGTCTCTGATGCTTTCGTTCTTTTTGTTTATGTATTTGTTGTAAACAATCCTTCTATGCAAGAAAACAGTTTCTTTAATGCAGATGCTGGCAGGAAACATTCACTGCAATTAGGCGGGCAGAACTTGGCGAGTATGATCACATTTTTGTTTCATGATTTGAAATGAGGGAGTGAAATTCTTTAACGTGAGAGGCATGGTTAATGATCAATGCATTATTTGAGCAATTTCAAGGAGTCAGAAGATCTTCTTTCATCATGTTGTGGAACATCTTTTGAAAGTGCCTTGTTGCATCCATTCATGCAAGCATTGTATGCATAAACGATTGCTTGTTTGTCTTTGCTTTCTAAATCGTCATTGTTGTTTTTGTGAATATAAGATGAACAGAATGCTTTGGATTTTTCCCTACCAAGTAGCCGAAAATATTTATATATTGTCTCTCAAGAACCAATTTATGCCTTGATGATAAAACTGGATGTTTTTCGTTTCACTTATGCAGTATTTCTAGTTTACAAAAAATTAGAATGCCAATGAAGTGAATATGTTGCTGTACAAGGTAGTTAATGAAGGGATGTGAGGTGTAAAACCAGTCCGTTTACACACAATAGCCTTTGCTTATGTTGGCCAGCAGGGTATGAAAAAGTTTGACAGCCAACTATCAGAATTCTAGGCTGGGTTGTGCAATGTATGCTGCCCAGAATAAACAAGATGATCAAAAACATAACCCGTACTGCTGTTGCATAATCCAAGTGCCTTAATGAGGTACTTGTATGATATCAATGCATTGGATTGTTTATGGACCCACTTTGCTTTGAAACCAATCACCATTTTCTTGATGGATAATGATTCCCTAGGATAAAAAACAAAACCTCTTGGAGTTGTTTTGAAAGTTGAAGGAGAAAGGGTGTGCTTTTTGTTTTTGATTGAGACCCATAGTAACTGATGTGTACCTTGGCATGATGTAATATAGGGCTTCATTGGCTGCCTTTGTCTGGAAACAGTTGTGAAAACCATGGAGTGCATCAGAATGCTGGGCTTTTGGCCCAACGATCCTTGACATGTAGTCATTTGTTGAGATCAGTTACAACTAGGATAGCCATGAACCAATTACATTCCTATCTTGATGTTTGCACCTAGCTTCCAATTCCATTTACAGACTCGGAGATGATTTGTCGAAAACACTTAGCCAGAGAAATCTTAGTAGATGTGTATTCATTGATTGCATGAATAATTTCATCGATTGCATATATGTTGTCAGAAGAATCTTTAGACAATCTGAAGCGGATGGATCCTCGTTGAGTGGCACCTGTAGCTCTGCATTGTGTAATGGTACAAATCTAAAGGAGTTTGTAGTCCTACTCTTCTGGGGTAGACCATGGATGGCTGTACATGCTTTGCCTGTATTCTCACTATGATTCTAGTCATTGCATTGGGCAAAAGTTTCTTCTTTATTCCCACTGCAGCTGTTGCAGAGATGCTGATTTTGAGGGCTGATCGCAGTGCGATGGATCAGAATCTCTAGATCTAGATAACGAGTCATATTCTCCATCGTCATCAATGTTAGATCTATAAATAGTCATGCTAATACTGCTAAATCCAGAAACATTGATGCCGATTCCATATTCGTGAATCATAATGAATGAAGTGATCAAATGGTAGAGAAAGAGACCATTGCCTAAAATATTTTAGAGACACTCGACCTTTTCTGGACCTTAGACAGTAGGGAATACAGAAGAGTACAAGCAGCTGAAATGAAATATCTAAAAAGATTAGTAAGGAAAACTAAAAGAGACAAAATCAGAAAACCAACAATAAGAGATGAAACCAAAGCAGATGGCATAAAAACTACGATAGAAATAAATCAACTGAGATGGTTGGAGCATGTAAAGGGAATGAAGGACAACAGAGTAGCTAAATCAATATGCAGTGCTAAAACCCAAGGTAAAAGACCAAAAGATTGACTCGGAGAAAGTGGGAAGAATATGTAAAAGAGACATTAAAGCAAAGAAGTGTCAGGACAGGGCAGCCTGCATAAAGATCATTTCGGGCATTTAAATCCATACACCGGAAGATAGAATGGGAGCTGATAAAGAAAGAAAAAAAAGGTTAAATAAAAAACAACTTTTTGGGATGGGGGGTGGGGGGGGGGGACACCTCCTGGAGTGACTATTATTGCCTTTGTGTTAGGGTTTTTGATTTTAGTATATATATGAGTAACTCACTGTCAAAATATAACCATCCTATATCATTAAAGTCTGCTGTTTTAGATATTTTGGACAGTTTTTTTTTAATGAATTTTTGAAAATAGCATAGTTTATATATGCAAAAATGGCAAGATAGAAAAAAAAACCTTGACGTCATTTTATTAGCATTGACGAGAGGAACCTGTGTGCCAAATATTATACAAATCGGTCTGTAAATGACAGGAGATACAAATTTAGGGGGAGAAAATTACATTTAGAGAAAAATGTGAACAAAGAAATCAAAAGAAAATAATACAAAAAAGACACTTCAGACTGGTTGCCCTTCTTGTAACAGCCGCCTTAGTCTTTCGACAGTCTCTGGCATTGTTACTAATGTAAATTTAGGTTGAGATGTGAACTATTGTGAAAACTGACATCATAATGACCAGTTTTCTGTTTTACTCCTCTATTCCTAAACTTGTGCGCGTGTTTACAAATTCTTCACCAGTACAGGACCTCCACCTCTTACATCACTCAACGCTAGGCCTAGTCAGTGAGGGGGGTGTGCCGAGAGACCAGATGTAGCGTTGTATGGAGATAGCTGGCCTGTTTTACGGTTTTTCAGTGCCATCTTCTCAGCCAGTGTTTGGGCAATTTACGTAAAATTTTTGACTGTTTTTACCTACCCTTGCCTACAAAATATTGTGTAACAAAAAAAATATACGTCATATGGATATTTTTCTGCCATAGACTTGTATATAAATGATCGTTGTGCCAGAATATATAAAGAATAGAAAATCAAAATTTCAGTCCCAAACTTGCCAATCTTGTAATAATGTTTAGTTAGTAGAATTAGCTGTGGAATTTAATTGTATTCCAAAACTACCCAGTAGTGTAAATTACTACTAGACATTCTATCAGGAAGTGTCAGGTATTGTTACATTTCAAATAAACACAACCATCTAATTTCGTATTTTAAAATTTATAAAATATTTGTGTAAAATGCTTGGAAGTATGTCTTGAAACAAGTTAATAAAATTGGTGTGCAGTTGGGAAATTATGTCGTATCTATAATACAAAATGTGTGTTGACAATTTT